>NQII01007823.1:19373-79688 GCA_002778355.1 Clitarchus hookeri | reverse complement strand
GCTCCTTTTTTACTCTTTTAAATCATTGGTTTATAAAATCTGACACATATTTACACTCTCTAAATATCACTTAAAATGTTCCACTCTGTAGAAATGTAAAATATTTCTGATTTATTAGGTTCCATTAAACTATAAAATATTTGGTACATATGCAAACAGCAAATGATTATGAAATGGATGAAGTTTTCAAAATAAATGCAACTCTTTGTGGCTCGCAATGGCACAAATATGAATTCATAAATTGCGAAGATGTCATATGTCAAATTAGTAGAATGGTTTGGCCGACTTTGGCGCATCGGCGTCTGGCATGGAGTGTCGGAACTGTTCATTATCTGTCATTCCGGTTTGCCAGGAGCCATCTTGTCCGCCATGCTGGATGTCAGTGACCTTAATATTTAACCTTGACCCGACGACCTTTAATCTCGAAAACCCAAAAAATTACCTAAAAAAATCTAATTATTAAAACAAATAAAAATATTATGAAAATAATTTAAATTTTTTTAAACTTTATTAAAAAAATAGCTATGAAATTTATTTAAAAAACTTACATTTATGGAGGCGCCCCCACCCTTCCTACCAGAAACCACAACTAGCAGACACCTTACCCCCACCACCAATTGCTATTGGATTTTTAGTCGGTAGGTCTCCACCCCCACCGCCCCTCACACACACTTATTCAATCGTATGCAACCATCTTTGTTTTTATTTGTAATTTTTATACATTGCTGGAAGACGCCATATTTGATTTCAAATGTTTACTTTTACATCACCTAGGGGGTGCTAGTGTATAAATAATGGATAGTACCACCAGGCGAGTTGTCGATTTAGCCACCAGACAGCAGCCATATTTGTTTATGTTTTTAATGTATAGAATGCGCTGTCGATGCTATCCAGGTTGAATTCAATTTTCAAAACGTAGGTTATGTTAATTTCGCGATTATGATGCCTGCTATCGGCCTGTACCGAATGATTATATTGACCATTCCAGTTAAGTAAGTTAACTGGCATATTTAATTTTTCAACATTTTTTTAAAAATTATTTTAATATAAAGCACGGGCATTTTTTTACAGTAAAGACGCATTATATTATTTTTCTAACTAATTTTTTTATTTGGCAAAGTACAACATGAGTTAACATATATACACAGGTTCATTAATTGTAATCTTGTGTGTTCACTGCTCGATGTCCACATTGTCGAACGAGGAATTAAAGCTGGCAGGGAAACCACACCACTTGATATATGCTTCCCGTTACATCGTTTCAGCACCTTCTCGGCCTAGTGCATGTCTGGAAACTTCGTAGGCTGGATCTCCTATGCGTAGAACCCACCATGGATGGGAACATTATAGAGATACTCGTGAAAGTAGATACTCGGGGCATAATTGCGTTAATGTCGCACACGAAATAGTTCGGGGCTCCAATTCGTCGTGAACCCTTTATCGATTATGCCTTTCCGTTTGGAGATGCGCAACAGGCCACCTACCTTGGCTTTAGGCTTGTGTGGGTCCCTTCTTTTCATGCCAGTGTACAAGTTTCGAAGTAAGGAGTCGTCTTTCACGTCTTCGGACTTCATGCGAGTGGTAGAATGAATGGTAGAATTGTACTCGCGAACGAGTTTCGGCAGTAGTGTCAGCCACTTTTAGCTGCCATTCGCAGCCAAATGCATTCACATTTTTCCCTTCAGAGTGCTGTTGAACATTTGAACTATTGAACTGCAGTTCATTANGCTGAACATTTGAACTATTGAACAGCAGTTCATTAACGATTCTCAATCGCCTCATTCTAAGTAGCCTCCCTCCTTTAGTTCCTCGTTGATTGAAATTATCTCGTTAGTGTGGGAGTAATTTCCAACCCTTTGCAAAGCGAGAAGTAGCCGTAGTCTATCAACCAGTTTATTCGGGTCGTCCGAGAATACATGGTCAGTGTTCCCGCTATCGTTTATTTTCTTTAAACCTTCGCTACTTTTCAGTGCTAGGCTGCTGAATAGGTCTACGAGAATGTACATTTATTCATGATCTTCTTCCTTATAAGTGCCGGTTTCGGAATCACTATCTTGGAAAAGCACATGCATGAGTTACAGCAATGTCTTGTATTCCAGCAGGTTGGATTCTCTAAACTCGCTGGGCTGCTTGCGAAATACAAGTTCGTAAATCACGGGTTGCCATGTTTCTAGTAATCGCCAACTCGGATGATCCCACCTGGTAGACACTCTTCATCAGCACCGAGGAACCGTCTTTCATCGTGCCTGAATATACTGTATTTTGTATAATTATTATATAATAGGTACGATATTAGGTACCACCAAACCAGAGCATTGGCTGTGAAGACTCTCTTCGTAATTTTTTTGTGTGTAAATTCGCATCTAATCAATCGTCCAGTTTGGTCTGTACATCATCAAGTTTTCACTTCTTCGTTGGCTCAGCAGTATTGGTATTTCTTTCTTCTTGGGTAGGGGTGCTTCATCGCTCTCCCTGATTACATACAGATGACAAATAATGGGCTTAAAAATTTCTTAATTTATAAGGTTGCGTGAAATTTTGGTCCCATTTGTGAGAAAATAATTTGAGCTAACCCATTTTACTGTCCAGTGCAGGTCGCTGGCAATGTCCGACATCGCACAGAATAAAAATTGGTCCTTTTGTTCTATATTATAGATTTTGTTTTGTGTCTTCACCAAAATACTTTCGATCTTGCCCGGGTGTTTGCTGTAGACATCCATTATGACCCTGCTGTAATTTAGAATATATGTTTTCATGGCGAGGTTGGAAATCGAGGTCGTGAATTTACATGTCATATATACTTCCAGGTTTTTTACACTCTTCATTTTGCTTAAAAACCACATTCAATATGTGGATTATTTGCCGTTTAGCACTCTAAATGCTTGTCCATGACCACCATATCATGAACTATGTCCGTTTTCATGCACACCATCATCGCTCTGAGCTCGGACAGGTATTTCTGAAAGATTGTGTTTTGTTCGGTAAAAATACTCCGCAATTCTGTGATGATGTCATTACCAGTTTCAAGGAAAAAAATGTTTAGTAGCAGCATACTCGGATCGTTTGGGTTCGCCAACATTACGAATTATTCTTCTACCATAATCACAAATTCCATCATTTCTTGGTACGAGACAACCTCCATCTTCGTCTTTGTCCAGACACAACTTTGGGCTAGTTTGCCCGAATTTCGATATGCTGTAAATTCTTCTCGACAATCGGCGATGAACTGATCGAATCCCTGTCGGCACCACCCATTTTATAGGGTCGAGGCCTTAACGATCGTCAAACATCCATATTTCTCTTTCCAGCACAAGGCACACAGAACTTGAAATATGATAGCATCATGTCTGTATTGACATGATCGTTGTAAATTTGTCAGAAATCTATATAATCGATGCGAAACAACATGAACATGGTTGCATTGTCGCTGAGCAGCTGTTTGGGTATACGCGAATATGTCTGGCCGAGGTAGATGAATTCTACATTTGTCTGCCACCCATGCTAAATTACCTCTGGATGCATTTTTGTTTCCCGCAGGCAATGTCATCAAAGACAAATATTGAGTCTGGCAGTGCTTCACTCGGTGCTATGATAGCTCCATTATCACTGCAAGGGAAATAACCCACACCTGCCAATAGCCTGCAGTACTTGTGCCAGTCGTTGGTATTTCGATTGCTGGAGCAATTTTGAATATAAGTACACGTTCTTCAACCGAAGGCCATTCTCGTCTTCTAGTAGGTTAAGTAGACACATTATTTCCCGCAATTTGAAGTCACTGTGATTATGCAGGATCCTATGTTTGGAAATTGGCTTCCATGTCGTGATTTGTGGGAGATAGCTTCATCTTCAGTATTTATGCATAAAGAAGTGTAAAATCTTGCTTGATTATGTATATGTTACTGTTATCTTACGGTGTGTGAAGTGCTAACTTTGGTGCTAACTGTGGTGCGTGTGGTGCTTACTCTGGTGGTAACTGCAGTGAATGCAATGCATGTGGTGCTAACGGCAGCGAATGTGGTGCTAACTGTGGTGCATCTGGTGCCGACTGTGGTGTACATTGTGCTAACTATAGTGTGCCCGGTGCTTACCACAGTGCTAACTCCAGTTCTGATTGCCGTTGCAGAGAACTGGTGCTAAAGGTTTTAGAATGTATCTTCAAAATATCACTCCGAATAAACTGCCTCTGGCAGATTTTCCATTAAAAATTCACACTTGAACTTTTCACTGCATGTCGTTATTTCATGTCAATGCATGCAGCACAGAGCTGTAAATGCATTGCTGAAGAAGCGACAAAGTAGATGTATTATTAGGTTTCTATTTCCATGCTTTTCCAAGTCTAAAATGATACTGAAACAAAAGAAATATAAAATGAGTGTATTCATACTTTTCTCGCTCAGTTAACCACAATGTCTCGAAGAGGTAAGATCGTAGCTGAAATTGGGATTATCGATATGCTAATCAAAAAATTACCGTTCGAAATGCACATTCCCGGAATCAGATTCAGCGGGCCAGGAACCAATGCTAATTAAAATGGTGTCACGCATCACCACAGACATAAACACCCTGGACAAAGCATCCAAAAGAACGACATAACCTATTCTCAGCACAAGGATCTGCAAGCCAGGCACCAGGAAAACCAGATTCTTGCACAAAAGGCCGACGAGATAAAACATATAATCAGACACAGGGCTCAGAGAAAAAAAAGCCACCTGGGGCATATACAACGTGATGAATGCCAAGGTGAAGACGGGAATGGGAGATAAGAGAAAGAAAAGGGTTAAAATGGGAACAGGTACACAGGTCAAGAGAAAGCATATGTGTGACGAAAATCAAGGACAATAGGAAGAAAATCATGCAAGCCAAGAAAACATCAACCGGCAGATTTTTTCAATTGGTTTTGTCTGCACTCAGACCCCTCGATTGGTATCGTCCAAGCCATGAACACATCATCGAAAAAAGCAATTGTCCGTGTTATAAAACATAATTTAAATATGGAAGCTATCACCATGGGTAAAAAAAAATCCATGGCCTCTACCTAAGGCCATACCCAGTAGGAGGCAGATGTGTTCAAAAGGGATACAGCAGGAAGATACGTTAATGAAATTTCTACCAAAATTACTGCTCACAAACTTGGATTTGGAACTGTTTGTATGCAAATTGGAAAAAAATATCGTGTTTGAGGAAAGTGTTTATGAGAGATGCTTTGCACTCTAAACCCAAGAGAGACGAATGTGATATAATTAATTTGGAAATGGCAGCCAGGCCTGATACGCACTGGGTTGGTTACATAAAAAGTGCAAACATGCAGACTATAATGACCATTTTAAGTATTTATGCTCTCTAACCTAACTTCGACTGTGTCTGATAGGAATGAATCTGACATATAATTACGAAATGGAGCAGATGCCTATCATATGGAACTGTGGACATCTGTATGTTCGCTTCTTGGTTCGCTTATACAAATAATTACATAAAGTGGATATACATCATGAGGAAAAATTCAGTCATGTCGAGAATGCCTACCTTGAAGGGTCGTAGCACCAAGCTGCGTGAGGNCATGAGGAAAAATTCAGTCATGTCGAGAATGCCTACCTTGAAGGGTCGTAGCACCAAGCTGCGTGAGGTACACCTTTCATCACTTGACCTGGAGGGAGAATAATGCATAGGTCTTGTCGATTTGCAAACCTACAATGCTATACAGAACATCGNTCATCACTTGACCTGGAGGGAGAATAATGCATAGGTCTTGTCGATTTGCAAACCTACAATGCTATACAGAACATCGATAAAAAAATCTCAAGCTCTACATTGTACAAAGTAGTAGTTTCCCATGAGGTGTCACTTCCCATAGCCTATTATGAAATAGACGATATTGCAAGGTACATTGAATATATATATGCAGTCCCCGACACATAATTCGAAATACACGGGAATCCCAACACTCTGAAGAGTGCTATCAAACACAGTGAAGATATCGACTTTACGAAACTGGATACTACCAGACCAATGCTCGGGTTCGATCCACGCTTCTACGAATCTGGCAAAACAACCGAGTCGTCGTGGTGTGGTAACATCTTGCTAGTAATTGCGATACGAATTAACTGCAATTTAGCGAGTAGCACATACCTCAATGGCAGACTAAGTAATATGCTACACGAATTTTCGCCCATGGTCCCTCCAGGTTTTAAAATGGTTATACCCTACAGCATCAGTTACGTTCCAGTCGTTGCGAAGAGAGCACATCAGATGGTCGTGAAAGTCGTTGACCAGCATAGAGAGTTGGTGAACTTTGAAAAAAAAANGTTGCGAAGAGAGCACATCAGATGGTCGTGAAAGTCGTTGACCAGCATAGAGAGTTGGTGAACTTTGAAAAAAAAAAATCACCCTTGGTTGGCATTGAAGACGATGTGAAAAAGATTTACTGCCACCAGAAGCAATAAAATAATGTGCTGTGCAAAACCTGCAATCAGTACGCTGCAGGTCTCCAAGGAGTTAACATATGATTGTGAGATTTTCTACTCCAGTCTCGGCTTCAAAGTCAAAATATCGAAGAGCCAGTCGTTTTTGAAGACAGCGTAAAGAAGGTGAAACTTCATGCTTACCAGCCCTTCCTNGTCAAAATATCGAAGAGCCAGTCGTTTTTGAAGACAGCGTAAAGAAGGTGAAACTTCATGCTTACCAGCCCTTCCTGATCGGACTATACAAACTACCAATGGAAATTTGGATAGCGGTCCAACACCAATATATCTGCACTATTACTAGCCAGTATTTCCTTTGAAGTAGGAGAACTGGCGAAAGAAGTTGGAANTCCAACACCAATATATCTGCACTATTACTAGCCAGTATTTCCTTTGAAGTAGGAGAACTGGCGAAAGAAGTTGGAACAAACTTAGGATCGAAGAAAATAATGAGCAATGGAATTCTTCACCTGATCGATCGCATCACGTATTTTCTGAACCGTGTCAAGGCGGACCNAAGAAAATAATGAGCAATGGAATTCTTCACCTGATCGATCGCATCACGTATTTTCTGAACCGTGTCAAGGCGGACCTGTCGCAAGGTGTGGGCATAATCTGAACAATCAAATATGACATTTCGCTCATGCCGAATGAGCTGTATGCAGCCAAAATGGCAGGCTGGGGAATGCAAGATGACTACAGTGTGCCTATATACCCTGGGGGCAAGTTCGAAGTTTGTATCCCACTCTCCATGCTATTTTGATTCGCCAAAGACTTCAAACAAATTAGTTTCAATTCGAAGCAGAAACTGGTGCTGCTTCTAGCTAATATCAATGTAGACACTATCTTGGTTATGGGAGAAAATCTGGAGGCAGTATAACTGAAGCTACAGTCTATCGAATGAATGCTGCATAATGTGTTGAATGTATAAAGATGCTAGAGAAAGTGGATGTTGGTATAAAAATCAATGTAGTTTCAGGTGGTGGAGTCTCGAGACATACCCTAGATTGCCAGTAAGCCAGCACATCAACTGGATGTTGAAGTGAAGATTTTCTTCTGAGAAACAGAGGTACATAATCATTGTGCTACAGACTGGAAGACAGCACAATGTGAGAGTAAGTCGTTCGTAGTTCGACACATGTAAAATAGATATTGTGAAAATATTTTTAAATAGCAGAAGCTATCCATTCGTTGACATGAATATGAACTTGAAAATGGTCATTATCTGCTGATATATATGATGTATGCTAAATTCCAAAATGCATATAATGGGGCCTGCGATCCATTATACTGAGCCTTGATAGTTGCAAGAGTTTGACCTCACTCATGGTATTCAATATGAGTAAACAGGACGAGCATATTACCTCAAACGTAATCGACTACAAGAACGAATTCACTACACATTAAAATATTCCTGCCAACATGTACATATTCTGCCTGATACTTCATGNATCGACTACAAGAACGAATTCACTACACATTAAAATATTCCTGCCAACATGTACATATTCTGCCTGATACTTCATGGCCATGTTGTATCGGACAATTGCCAAGATAAGGCCATTAAAATATTTCCATGAGCGCCGCTGAGTATATACACTGAGGCGACAAAAGTCATGGGATACCTCTAATATCGTGTTAGACCTACTTTTGCCTGGCGAAGAGCAGCAACTCGATGTGGCATGGACTCAACAAGTCGGTGGAAGTCCCCGGCAGAAATATNATCGACTACAAGAACGAATTCACTACACATTAAAATATTCCTGCCAACATGTACATATTCTGCCTGATACTTCATGACCATGTTGTATCGGACAATTGCCAAGATAAGGCCATTAAAACATTTCCATGAGCGCCGCTGAGTATATACACTGAGGCGACAAAAGTCATGGGATACCTCTAATATCGTGTTAGACCTCCTTTTGCCTGGCGAAGAGCAGCAACTCGATGTGGCATGGACTCAACAAGTCGGTGGAAGTCCCCGGCAGAAATATTGAGCCCTGCTACCTCTATAGACGTCCATAATTCCGAAAGTGTTGCCGGTGGAGCAGTTTGTGCATGAACTACTGACTTCTCGGTTATGTCCCATAAATGTTCGATGGATATCATGTCATGCGATCTTGGTGGNTTGAGCCCTGCTACCTCTATAGACGTCCATAATTCCGAAAGTGTTGCCGGTGGAGCAGTTTGTGCATGAACTACTGACTTCTCGGTTATGTCCCATAAATGTTCGATGGATATCATGTCATGCGATCTTGGTGGCCAAATCATTCGCTGGAATTGTCCAGAACGTTCTTTAAACCAATCGCGAACAGTTGTGGCCCGGTGACATGGCACATTGTCATCCATAAGAANAATTGTCCAGAACGTTCTTTAAACCAATCGCGAACAGTTGTGGCCCGGTGACATGGCACATTGTCATCCATAAGAAGTCCATCGTTGTTTGGGTACATGAAGTCCATGAAAGGCTGCAAGTGGTCTCTAAGTAGCTGAACATAACCCTTTCCAGTCAATGATAGGTTCAGTTGGACCAGAGGACCCAGTCCATTCCATGTAAAACAGCCCACACCATTATGGAGCCACCACCAGCTTGCACAGTTCCTTGTTGACAACTTGGGGGCAAGGATTCGTGGGGTCTGCGCCAGACTCGAACCCTACCATCAGCTCTTACCAACTGAAATCGGGACTCATCTGACAAAGTCACGGTTTTCCAGTCGTCTAGGGTCCAACCGATATGGTCACTAGCCCGGAGAGGCGCTGCAGGTGACGTCGTGCTGTTAGTAAAGGCACTCGAGTCGGTCTTCTGCTGGCATAGCCCAGTACAGCCAAAGTTCACCGCACTGTCCTAGCGGACACGTACGTCGTACGTCCAACATTGATTCCTGGGGTTATTTGACGCAGTGTTGCTTGTCTATTAACACTGTCCATTCTGTGCACACGTCGTTGGTATCGGTCATTAAGTGCAGGCGGTCGGCCACTGTGTTGTCCATGGCGGGAGGTTATGCCTGAAATTAGGTATTCTCGNGTGCAGGCGGTCGGCCACTGTGTTGTCCATGGCGGGAGGTTATGCCTGAAATTAGGTATTCTCGGCACACTCTTGACTCTGTGGATCTTGGAATTTTGAATTCCTTAACCATTGCCGAAATGGAATGTCCCATGCGTCTAGCTCCAACTACCATTCTGCTTTCAAAGTCTGTTAAGTCCCGTCGTGCGGCCATAATCACATCAGAAACCTTTTCACATGAATCACTTGACTACAAATNTCAAAGTCTGTTAAGTCCCGTCGTGCGGCCATAATCACATCAGAAACCTTTTCACATGAATCACTTGACTACAAATTAAAGTTCAACCAATGCACTGCCCATTTATACATCCTGTATGTGATACTACTGCCATCTGTATATTTACATATTGCTATCCCATGACTCTTGTCACCTCTGTGTATAAATATAANTATGTGATACTACTGCCATCTGTATATTTACATATTGCTATCCCATGACTCTTGTCACCTCTGTGTATAAATATAACTGTTCACAGTCTATAACTGTTTATTAATGTCCTAGCATTGTGACCTTCAAGATGTACTGTAATAGGCAGGGTTTCCAGAGCCAAAATGGCTTCGTGAACAATGAGATCACTGTGACCTACGACGATAATGGTAAAATACGAACACTCCCCTTCCAACCTCCATATCCTCGGAAACTCTTGGATGAGAAGAGCAAGAAAACAAACACATGGCTGAGAAAGTACTACCATGTACTGTAATAGGACGAAGACGAGATTTGATACCCCCAGATTAGAAATGTGCCATGCGACCTGGTGATGGAGTACCTGGTCATGTGCAGACAAATGGCTTTGCGATTTGTGTAAATTTTAAGTGGATATTATCGANCCTGGTGATGGAGTACCTGGTCATGTGCAGACAAATGGCTTTGCGATTTGTGTAAATTTTAAGTGGATATTATCGATGTTTAGGTTGAGTATTTATGTCCTTCGCTTCACAAACTCTTTAAAATGTATGGTGTATCGCATCGTCATGTCTGCGACAAGTCAGAACATGACTGGGCCTTCACACTGAAGAACATGCAACTGCTGCACAAATGGTGTACCTCATCCTTGGACCAGGAATCGGGTGCCTACGAGTGAACCAAAATCGTCCGAATCGACCCAAATTTTTGACTACTATTTACATTTAAATAAAAGCAAAGCATCTATACACCTTCAGTTGGCCTCCAGAGACCAGACGAAGATATATGCATTTCACCCTGTGAATGTTTATGTGTGTGTCACACCCGGTCACTCTACCATCGAATACAGCTATTAGGACACTGGCTATCTACGCACATACACAGACAGTTGTGATGGCAACAAATAACCGGCATTGCAAATTTTTTCAATTTCGCCTGCCGTACGAACCAAGCCAACAATTCATAGTATTTTGCAAGCCTAAAAACTGCTNAACAAGCCAACAATTCATAGTATTTTGCGCGCCTTAAAACTGCTGTATTTCATATGCATCCAGCAACACATCTTCCGGCAAGCATCGAAGACATGGTGTATTTTTTCTGCTTGCACAAATGCTATCGCCACGGATTGCACAGAGGGAATCTCGCAGCGACTAGTCGAGACTGTTGAAGCGTCGAACCATACGACCAGAATTTTGAGAACGTCTCGTAGGTGCCATGTGGCCATCAGCAGTTCCACGAAAGACGATGCTGCACCTTCCAATGAATATGCCTCCAGCTCCAGAAATCAGCCGGCACCTACTCGCTGAGGTGTTCTCCCGAGNCGGCTGGGAGTCACTTATGAAAAAGTGTAACGCTCGGTAACGTTACGATGAGTCACCGAACGAGAGAGAGGCCCGCCGAATGCCTTGCGTCTCTCTCCCACTCAACTATGATCGGTCTGCCGCGCGCGCAGCACTACGTTGTCACGTAAAATCTTCGCCCGTAAAACCGACTTTACAGGCAACCATTTTTTATAAATTTTTTAAGTTTTTGGGATTTTTTGGGGTTTTAAAGTTTAAAGGTCACAGGGTCAACGCCATACGCCAAGGTCAAGGTCACCTATAATCAATGTGGTACACAATTTGGCCGCCGGCCGGCCTGAATGACAGAGCATGAACAGCACTGATGCTCCACGCCAGCCACCGATGCGCCAAAGTCGGCCAAATCATTCTACTCAAGGTGAACAATCAATAAATGCAGTTAAAAATATTTTGTTTTTATCTTAGAAAATAGACGTGATTGTTTGTGAAATTAAAGGTATTTCTGCTTTTCCAGGGATAAGGTTACAGCCTATAAGTTGTAATAATTTTTTTTCAGAAAAGGAAATCTCCGGTGCAAAATATTTATAGATATCATAAAATACTTATACAAATATAAAGAACATTTTTGCACACATGGCAGCTCTGAAGTAAAACCAAGAAAATTCATCAAGTTGGTTTCTTTCTGTGTAATATAGGGTTTTACATTTAATGTTATTTAGAGCTGAGGCTTGTGCAACAAAATAATTTTTAGCTGTCTTAATTTATCCTCAGTAACCCAAGTAACACCCCAGTTCACCGTATGAATTAAAGTAGCAAGTCTCCAATTTAATCTTACTTTAAGCTCATCTATAACTTATTATATCGCAATTTTTTTTAAACTCCTTTGATATATAGGATATACAAAACACAGATGTTTGAGAAAAGGAAACGGACTTTTCTTACAAGAAGTTAAGTAGATGAGTATTCCCCCCCCCCCAGATATTTGTGATAATATCTCTTCAGTACACACATTGGGGTCAAAATACTTTTCTGGAATTTATTTACGAAACACAATGATGGAAATAATGATTTCTTACAATAATTTAATCGACATATGAAAATTAAAAAATATGCTTTTTAAGCCGTGACGCATTCAGGTTAGCTATTTTCCAGATACTTGTATGTGTATGATAAAATGTGCCAGTATAGTTATGATAAAGGCGGAGGACTCGTAGGTCACCGAAGACAAAGGCATGGACTACGTTGATAGCAACCACTAATCAATCACATGACGAATTGCTACTGGTTAAATATTCATGTAATTAATATTATTATCTTAAAATTAAGACAAAAAACAATATAATGTAAAATGCACATGCTAGAAGCACAAATAAATGTTTCGTTTGGAATTACACTCCATAATTTTTGACGTTACTGATATCCAACTAATCAGACAGTAATTTTTTTTTACAACTCTTATAATGCTGATCTGTTATGATACTGTTGAAGAGTGGTATCTTAACTGCAAAATATTTAGCCCACGATCTATTTAACAAAAAATGTTATAATTCATAATATTGTTAAGTATTTATAGCTTTCTTACGGAAGTCTGGCTTGTGGTAGAATATTACATAGATCTTTAAAAGGTGTAGTGTAATTACCTAGTAGTTGGAATATTGGTTGTGTATATTCTCGGAGGAATGCATGTTCCGCAATGGTAACTAACATATTACAATTCTATCACGTCTCCTTGTTGGCGAACATTTGTTTATGATGAGCTTCGGAACATCGAAGAATGGCTTACATTTTGACAATTTATACAAGAAAAATAATTGACATTTGAAGATTTTTTTTGAGAAATTATTAGATATTAGATATTTCCCTATATTATGTAGGTGTAAGATATTTTTCTTTGTCACTCCGTTCTACTGGGCATAAAAAAATATGACTGATTCGAAATATATTATTTAAAAGGACACTTCATCAGGAACTTTAAAGTGTATTGCAATGATTCCCAGACGGTGTAATAAAAAGATGCGTTCATCATCTTTTAGATACTACTAAAATATTTTTCTGTTTTCCAGAAAATGCATATGAGCCATATATTGCTTAAAATTCGAAATAAAAATTATTGAAAATAAAAAAAATTTCCATTTTCAACATGAATTTCCGTAAACTTTGCTTATTATCCTGTCCATATAATGAATGCCGATTCATCTAAATACGGCCCGAGTCAGATCTTATAAGTCCAAATTTTGCTTCACCCTCTCTCCGCTACGGTGAAATATCAAAATAAAGCCGGGTGGGATTTTCAATTAATTTTTTATTTTTAGTTAAATAATAATTAATCTTGCGCAGGCACATAGCACCGACGACAGTCATTAGTCATTATATTCCGTGCCTTGCAACGTAGTTACGTAAAGTAAATAAGAATAAATGTCGTCTCACGTCACGTGGTATCATTTGGCTAGCAGCAAGGCACTAGGAGCAATCCAATCGTATGGCAAGCGAGAAAGTGATCAGTCGTGGCGATCGTCATGCTGTCAGTCGCTAACAGAATTCTATTCAGAGATGTTGGTTGCTGCAGCTCTGACAACAGACGATTTGACCCTCGTACTAAGCAGACCTCTCAGAGGCCAACTTATCAGAACTTAAGAGTGTCTTTACAGGCAGGGATCAGATGTCGTAAAAGTTGTTTCGCCTTTGGAAAACGTTGCAGGCATGTAAGGGCGAGCGTAATATTATTTTCGGTGTGTGGAAACTTTACGATCCCAGCTGATAATAGACGGGCAGGCATCTCATCCTTCGCTCCTGTAGCTGCTGAATCTAGATGAAAAAATAACACAACATTCTAGTCTTTCGGAAATCTGTCAGGATGCCCAGTACTGGCGAACCCCAAGGAAATTAATCATTGGGACAGCATCTATAGATCTTCCGCCAGAGATTCTTCNGGCGAACCCCAAGGAAATTAATCATTGGGACAGCATCTATAGATCTTCCGCCAGAGATTCTTCCGCTATTGGTTAAAACCTCCAAGCAAACCAGAGAAAAAATGACGGTCTCCCTTCTCAAATATGCAATCTTAAACTGCTACTACCTCTGCTTAAATTAACCACTGCTAATCGGCTCTCAACAAAGAATCGGACTCCCATAAATTATACTTATAATCCTACTTCCTGTTTCTTGGCCCACAATGTTGTTTTATCTCATAATTTCTTTTTTACTTTTACAGAAAGTACACAAATAAAACTCCTAGATTTGGATGGACCACAATAATGAAAATGGAGATGACACTAATGATATCGACCTCTTGATATCGATTCCCGTCACTAATTACTGTTTTCATTTTAACTAAAAAAAATTTAATCTATGACATGTGGGGTCATTCTTATTTGAAATCAGTTCATCCTTCAATAACATTCTAACTGGCGATAAAAAATTCTAATATAAAAGGCATTACGTAATTTGCAGCCAACTTAACATTGCAAATAGTAGCCTCACGATTGAAAAGGTAAACTTCAACAACTACCACATCACCATCATTATATAATTATTTTTTGATATTATGATTATGCCTACTTGCCAACCTTTGATTTTATAAGAAAAAATTTTGAACTTCCTCATTCTATACTACGTCTAAATTCTTACGGTCAGCATACAAATATGGTCATGTAACCCCCCCTGTTTGAATTTATAAATGGAAAACAGTGTGCAAGAAAAATAGTACTGTAGGTATATTCTTGGTGGGATCATGATGGACGTGGATGAATGATAATGTTAGCAGATACACTATGAGTTCCAGTCTGGAATGCACAACAAGACGCTTATAAATTTATTTTATTCCGCTTTTTCAAATTCGTCTTCGCGCAATATAGTAGAGTTTTCAGAAACTTGGTTCCCCAAAAGAAAAAATAAATTTTGATACCTACACTGAAGAATTTTAGTAGTTGGATATATAACTGAGGGCCTGATTATAGTTGTGTAACGTGAAGTCAAAACTTTCCAGATAATACGAAAACAATCCCATTTCATAAAAGGAAACTAACAATTATTTCTAATTAATAATACAGTTATTTCTCGATTAGTGTCAACAACTTAGTTGTATATGCCACCAGAGCTAAATTCCCTTCTACTTCCTTACACAAAAATATACCTAATGCATTTGAACTTGTGTCCACCTGTGCAAAGTAAATGGTCATTCAAAATCAAACAGTTTTATCACTTTGGTTTAAGAAATTACTTTCTGTTAATTTTCTTAAATGTTTACTTTTCACTAATCTAGACAAAACCAACTCCTTCCCATTTAAACATAATTAACGGATATGTGATTTTTGCAAACTCCACAATAAACTTTTTACTAATTGCAACCATGTAATGAAAACACCTCCGTCGTCAACATTCTAAGCCAGAATCAGTGATGTCAATTAGTGAAATAACATTCACTGAAAGTCAGTTGATAAGCGACTGCCAACTGGCGAATCAAGCAAATGATCTGGGAACAAGTGACTTATGGCAGTAAAATTTCTGATATTTAGTGGGAACTGCAAATAAATCAGATGAATTTAGCCATGAATTTGATTAGTTATCAGTAACTGNAATTTCTGATATTTAGTGGGAACTGCAAATAAATCAGATGAATTTAGCCATGAATTTGATTAGTTATCAGTAACTGATTCCTAGCCACTTATCTCGGAATGCTGGTTATATCTCATTATGTAGGAAAACTTAATAAAGAACAAAACCAGAAAAATACTGTGGCTTTCCTACGTGTTGAAATACGGGCTCCATGTCAGGTAATAGACGATTAAGGTGATAATCGCGTGTAACCCAGTACTGAATCGGTGTTTTCTTGGCCAAGAAAAAGGCGAGANTAATAGACGATTAAGGTGATAATCGCGTGTAACCCAGTACTGAATCGGTGTTTTCTTGGCCAAGAAAAAGGCGAGAGTAGAATAATTAACGACAGATACATCTAAAATAACCTGACCTTAGACAGCCAAACACTATACGGCACTGACGAAACTACATCATTATAATATAAGTGGCAATAAATTCTGGCACTGAGTGTAATGTCGCAAGCAGGTTGTCATGAATGCGGGCTGCTGACCCCTAATCATTGCCTTACCCGCAACCCACAACGTGANAGCCGGGTGGGATTTTCAATTAATTTTTTATTTTTAGTTAAATAATAATTAATCTTGCGCAGGCACATAGCACCGACGACAGTCATTAGTCATTATATTCCGTGCCTTGCAACGTAGTTACGTAAAGTAAATAAGAATAAATGTCGTCTCACGTCACGTGGTATCATTTGGCTAGCAGCAAGGCACTAGGAGCAATCCAATCGTATGGCAAGCGAGAAAGTGATCAGTCGTGGCGATCGTCATGCTGTCAGTCGCTAACAGAATTCTATTCAGAGATGTTGGTTGCTGCAGCTCTGACAACAGACGATTTGACCCTCGTACTAAGCAGACCTCTCAGAGGCCAACTTATCAGAACTTAAGAGTGTCTTTACAGGCAGGGATCAGATGTCGTAAAAGTTGTTTCGCCTTTGGAAAACGTTGCAGGCATGTAAGGGCGAGCGTAATATTATTTTCGGTGTGTGGAAACTTTACGATCCCAGCTGATAATAGACGGGCAGGCATCTCATCCTTCGCTCCTGTAGCTGCTGAATCTAGATGAAAAAATAGCACAACATTCTAGTCTTTGGGAAATCTGTCAGGATGCCCAGTACTGGCGAACCCCAAGGAAATTAATCATTGGGACAGCATCTATAGATCTTCCGCCAGAGATTCTTCCGCTATTGGTTAAAACCTCCAAGCAAACCAGAGAAAAAATGACGGTCTCCCTTCTCAAATATGCAATCTTAAACTGCTACTACCTCTGCTTAAATTAACCACTGCTAATCGGCTCTCAACAAAGAATCGGACTCCCATAAATTATACTAATAATCCTACTTCCTGTTTCTTGGCCCACAATGTTGTTTTATCTCATAATTTCTTTTTTACTTTTACAGAAAGTACACAAATAAAACTCCTAGATTTGGATGGACCACAATAATGAAAATGGAGATGACACTAATGATATAGACCTCTTGATATCGATTCCCGTCACTAATTACTGTTTTCATTTTAACTAAAAAAAATTTAATCTATGACATGTGGGGTCATTCTTATTTGAAATCAGTTCATCCTTCAATAACATTCTAACTGGCGATAAAAAATTCTAATATAAAAGGCATTACGTAATTTGCAGCCAACTTAACATTGCAAATAGTAGCCTCACGATTGAAAAGGTAAACTTCAACAACTACCACATCACCATCATTATATAATTATTTTTTGATATTATGATTATGCCTACTTGCCAACCTTTGATTTTATAAGAAAAAATGTTGAACTTCCTCATTCCATACTACGTCTAAATTCTTACGGTCAGCATACAAATATGGTCATGTAACCCCCCCTGTTTGAATTAATAAATGGAAAACAGTGTGCAAGAAAAATAGTACTGTAGGTATATTCTTGGTGGGATCATGATGGACGTGGATGAATGATAATGTTAGCAGATACACTATGAGTTCCAGTCTGGAATGCACAACAAGACGCTTATAAATTTATTTTATTCCGCTTTTTCAAATTCGTCTTCGCGCAATATAGTAAAGTTTTCAGAAACTTGGTTCCCCAAAAGAAATAATAAATTTTGATACCTACACTAAAGAATTTTAGTAGTTGGATATATAACTGAGGGCCTGATTATAGTTGTGTAACGTGAAGTCAAAACTTTCCAGATAATACGAAAACAATCCCATTTCATAAAAGGAAACTAACAATTATTTCTAATTAATAATACAGTTATTTCTCGATTAGTGTCAACAACTTAGTTGTATATGCCACCAGAGCTAAATTCCCTTCTACTTCCTTACACAAAAATATACCTAATGCATTTGAACTTGTGTCCACCTGTGCAAAGTAAATGTTCATTCAAAATCAAACAGTTTTATCACTTTGGTTTAAGAAATTACTTTCTGTTAATTTTCTTAAATGTTTACTTTTCACTAATCTAGACAAAATCAACTCCTTCCCATTTAAACATAATTAACGGATATGTGATTTTTGCAAACTCCACAATAAACTCTTTACTAATTGCAACCATGTAATGAAAACACCTCCGTCGTCAACATTCTAAGCCAGAATCAGTGATGTCAATTAGTGAAATA
Organism: Clitarchus hookeri; assembly: GCA_002778355.1. Classification (NCBI taxonomy): domain Eukaryota; kingdom Metazoa; phylum Arthropoda; class Insecta; order Phasmatodea; family Phasmatidae; genus Clitarchus; species Clitarchus hookeri. The sequence continues at coordinate 61,261 of NQII01007823.1, read as the reverse complement.
ACATTCACTGAAAGTCAGTTGATAAGCGACTGCCAACTGGCGAATCAAGCAAATGATCTGGGAACAAGTGACTTATGGCAGTAAAATTTCTGATATTTAGTGGGAACTGCAAATAAATCAGATGAATTTAGCCATGAATTTGATTAGTTATCAGTAACTGATTCCTAGCCACTTATCTCGGAATGCTGGTTATATCTCATTATGTAGGAAAACTTAATAAAGAACAAAACCAGAAAAATACTGTGGCTTTCCTACGTGTTGAAATACGGGCTCCATGTCAGGTAATAGACGATTAAGGTGATAATCGCGTGTAACCCAGTACTGAATCGGTGTTTTCTTGGCCAAGAAAAAGGCGAGACTAGAATAATTAACGACAGATACCTCTAAAATAACCTGACCTCAGACGGCCAAACACTATACGGCACTGACGAAAGTAATCATTATAATATAAGCGGCAATAAATTCTGGCACTGAGTGTAATGTCGCAAGCAGGTTGTCATGAATGCGGGCTGCTGACCCCTAATCATTGCCTTACCCGCAACCCACAACGTGAAATTATGTGTTGCGGAGCAGCGGTTACTCGCTTGGCAGGGGTAAACGTAGTTGCTTTTGTGTTTTTCCATCTTTTAAAATTTTTCTGCTAGACGTACACCCAACTAAAGGTACATATGAATACTTCCTTAAAATCATTACCATAATCATTAAAGGAGGGGGAGGGGGATACCTAACTAATAAATATATAAAGTTAACGGCGCACTTCCCAGTAAATATTCCTATTTAATAAGACTTTAATTAATAACACAAATAAAGGAAATTTGGAGTTATTAAAATAAAAGTCATTCTCTGGACCGAGAAAAATCATTAAATAATTTACCTAAGTACTGTTCCAATACGCAATATCCAAACAGCAATTACTCTTTACGTCTCAAGGCTAAACTTTTACTTAGATACCATAATATTAGTTTGAGTGCCGTTGCCAAGGAGAGCCCATGCAATAATTAAAATACAACTTAATAAAAATTACTATGGTGGTCTTGGAATAATCTAAAGTTAATCTCATACTACTTTCCTTTTTTACACGTCTTTTTTCTACGATGACGNGCAATGTCGCAAGCAGGTTGTCATGAATGCGGGCTGCTGACCCCTAATCATTGCCTTACCCGCAACCCACAACGTGATATTATGTGTTGCGGAGCAGCGGTTACTCGCTTGGCAGGGGTAAACGTAGTTGCTTTTGTGTTTTTCCAACTTTTAAAATTTTTCTGCTAGACGTACACCCAACTAAAGGTACATATGAATACTTCCTTAAAATCATTACCATAATCATTAAAGGAGGGGGAGGGGGATACCTAACTAATAAATATATCAAGTTAACGGCGCACTTCCCAGTGAAAATTCCTATTTAATAAGACTTTAATTAATAACACAAATAAAGAAAATTTAGAGTTATTAAAATAAAAGTCATTCTCTGGACCGAGAAAAATCATTAAATAATTTACCTAAGTACAGTTCCAATACGCAATATCCAAACAGCAATTACTCTTTACGTCACAAGGCTAAACTTTTACTTAGATACCATAATATTAGTTTGAGTGCCGTTGCCAAGGAGAGCCCATGCAATAATTAAAATACAACTTAATAAAAATTACTATGGTGGTCTTGGAATAATCTAAAGTTAATCTCATACTACTTTCCTTTTTTCCACGTCTTTTTTCTACGATGACAACACCATCCCCCTCATTGCAGGGAAGGGGAGCCCCTCCATAGTGCTGGACCGGCCACATATCGCACTAACTTCCACAGTGATGTCAACTCAGTCGTCATCTCGCGCGACTGCACCGACTTATACGTATTTCTACGCTCTCACTCCACGTATTTTCAAAACACACCCATGGCCTATGCTANAACACACCCATGGCCTAGGCTGGGTCGCCGCCTAGCTTAGGCTTAACATGTGTCCTGGACTCAGACCTGCACCCCAAGAATCCGTACAATCTCGAGGCTGGTCAACCACTCTCTGACTCAAACAACGCCTGTCCGCGCTTCCCGCGACACACAACTGCTGAATTGCGAGACCGCGGTCTGTGAACCCGGAGGCCCTGGCCAGTAGCCTCCCGAGCACACGCATTTTGCTATAGGCTGGACCGCTCACGCTATATGAATTGCACGAATTGCGGAAGTCAAGCATTGTACTCCAGGACAGCCAATGCCCTCCGCAAATCGTAAGCCCAACCCCCATGCCAACGCCCAGCGTACTGTATAAATTTCTGGGTCCTACACTTCCTCAGTTGCGACAAAGAAACTTAACAACTAGCGGCAACAAATCTAGATGTCAAAAATTTTAAACACTACAATTTTTGGTTCAAGGTTAACGGTCATTGGGTGTCACGGTCAAAAGTTAAGGGCAAGGTCACCGACATCCAACATGGCGAACAAGATGGCTGACAGAACTGACAGAACCAAGATGGCTGATGTTTAGGCCTGTCTCTGGACCCTGTGTATCGATTTGGCATGCCCTATCCCTATAAAACCAATATTGCCACCACTGCTATGCCCTCGATAAGCGAGCTTCCCAAATACTTGCGATGGATCAAAAATCTATTTTCTGTGGCTGGTTTTTGCACGTGGGAGCCTCAGTGATTTTTGAGTGAAAAATTTGTGTTTTTAAGGGGAAAAGGGACGTTTTGATGTAAAGTGATCAGTTTTAAGGGAACAAATTAATATTTTTAGGGAAAAATGGCGCCGGGGTACTGGAATGTTAGAGCATGAATAGCTCCGTAATCATTGTACTGATGCCTGTCCCCTCTTTACCATGACTTACACCTGCTGAATTGCGAGACCCCGGTCTGTGACCCCTGAGGCCCTGGCCACTAGCCTCCCGAGCACACGCATTTTGCTATAGGCCAGGCCGCTCACTCTACCTAAACTGCACCATTTGCGGAAATCAAAAATAGAACTCGCGGACAACCAATGCCTTCCGCAAATCTCAGCCCAACCCGACCGCTAACGCACTACCTACTGTAAAAATTTCCGGGTGCAACACCTCCTCAGGCGCGACAAAGGATTTTAACACCGAACGGCGACAAATATAAAAGTAAAAATTTTGAATCGGCAATATCGTAATTACATTTGCGTTTTTGGCCTTGAACTTCTATATTTGCAGAGTCCGTGACTCCATCTACAACACACGATTTAATCATGCTGTATATAAAATTTATATATGTTTTCTTACACTGTTTTCTGGAAAAAAATTAAACACCAGTTATTTCTTCTGAATATTTGACAATGCGCCTGTGAGATGTAGAAAATCAGTTATGTAAGCACGTTGTGTCTCAAACTGGGAAAATCTCTGTATTTTGCCTGCCCGGATTATACTCAATTTTTAAATTGCTCTAAATACAGCGATCAACTAGAATGAATCACACCGCCATTTGATAATGAAAATCCGATAGATTCTTCCTTCGCGAATTTTACTATGCTCTTGCATTGTATCGCAAAAACACATTCCAAACATCTGATAAATCAAAGAAATTCGAGGCATCAGATTCAACTACAGTTAAAACATCAATTGTATTTTTTTCTACCGGAGCGTGCATTAGTTCGTGGTTCTTTTGAAAATGAAAAAAATTTACTTTATGCTAGTCTACTGTTCTTCCAAGTTCCGGACACTTCTTACCCATGGGACCCTTTATTTAATGTAAAAATATACTACTCCTTTTAATGAAAAGGGCGGACGAATATATTCACATTCTGTTTGCTATAGATTTTCAGCTGTAAGTTATTACTTTGGACAGTAAAGGCTTTTTCACTGCCTGAATTTTCTTTTTGCTATGGTAAAAATCATTTACAGCTAAATGGATTTTACGTTCACATGAAAAGTCTTATAATATTGAAATACATTTTCTTTTTTCTCATTTCCCACACTATTTCCTCCATATATAGTTGCCATTGCGGCTTCCATTACTACCGCTAATAGCTAATTTTATGTAGCTGAATTTTACACAAATGGAAATATCTAATATATTAAGTCAATAAATTAAAATAAATGCATGGTATGGTCGCTCTCATTGCATTGCAAACGTCCAATGTAATACAGCCCCTGTACCTCTGTACCAAACTGCGGCAATGTAAGGCCTGGCTGTTGACACTCTCCTAATATGTTACGATACTGAAGGCACGTACTTGTTAACAAAAGTTTTGTCGTGTAACGCCTTTTGAGTAGAAGCCTCGCTGACCCCCTTCGCGAGCGCCTACCAGTTGACACGTGTCACGAGGCAGGTGAACAGCCAGAACAGATCGCAGTTACACGTGTCAAGGTTGTGCCGAGTAAGATCTGGCATATCGCCGGAGCACCCGGATAGTGCTACGTACATATGTAGGAGCGGGAGAAATCGCAGAGCCAAGCAAGAGCACCTCTGGTAAGCCTGTGAGATCAGTTGAGCGCCGAGATATCACAAAATAATCATGTGTATTTCGCAGGAAATCAGAAAACACGCACTGCGGAGAAATAGCTGACCAAGTAAGCTAGGAGCAAGGTGCCACCTTCCACCCCCCAACCTTCAGGAACCAGGGCACGTTTTGTGAAAGGCATTTTTCTGTTTTCATCCCACCACCCCCTCAACAAGGTTACACATGCCGACAATTAGGGAAGGAAGCTAGGGAGTATATAAGCTTCCTTGCTTTCAACATGGGATGGGGCAGTTCATTATCACCGCGCCGAGGGAAGAGTTGCGTCAAAGAATCGCTAGAATAAGTGAGCACGAGCCCGACAGCCATCCAGTGAGACGACACCAAGTGCGGGCCTTTGTTCAATGCCTAACACTTCGCCGGAGCTCATCCCCAGATGACAGCTTACCAGCCCCCACAGCAGAGAGAAGTATACAGTCACTGTCCAGAGAAGCTTCCCCCCCTCCACAACGATGTCTTACACAGTTAATATGAGCAGCCATAATAGAGTACTACACCTCGGAAGTGTTGCTGTTTGTAGTTTTTTTGTTCAAAATAGTGACAATATATTCCTCCTTCAAAATGAAACCACAAAAGACTACCTTATTGAAAACCCCTCAACCTTCAAGGCACCTTATAGTATATGCCTGAAGGAATTAACTACGACACAATAAGTCACCCTGTATTCTCCACAGGTGGGGTAAAGCGCAAGTTACATTGGCTTCCCCAACCAAATAGCATCAGTCTCAATTGTCCTTTTATGCATGGCTACATATATGTTGATGCTCTATTGGTGCTTAAAATGTGGTGGCAGCGGTTACAACACAGTAGATGTGCAGTAATTCAATTTTGGCACATCATTAAACGCTACTGATAGTTTTACGACTACAGGCACATGGTAGGGATGATAAACTGCTGCATTTTAAATAAGTCGGACATAATTTTTAAGCTGTAATACTAGCTTTTCCTATAAATATTTAAAGTATATAATCAGGATAAAAAATAGAGACTTATATTTACATAAATTTATATTTTCAATTTGTGGTACACTGAATTATAATAAATTAAAACAAGATACATTATATTACCGTTAAGTTTTTCCTTAATACATAAGGCTGTGAGCAAAATGAGTGTAAACCAACATCCAGTTCACTATTTGAACACGCGATTTAAAAATTTTTGTAGGCTATTCCCAATATTGACGAAGTTCTCAGAAGACGAAAATCAGTATTTAAAACATATGAAATCACATAAATGTTTTTGAAAATTAACTCCGAACAGAATTCTCATAATTAGTTACTATAAACCAATGTCTATATAAAATTGGATGCAGTTTGTTTTCGGTTCCATCTATGAGAATTGTTATTTGTAAATGCTTAATTGGGGACTAGTTCAATAGTGTGTTCCGTAAAGGCATATTTCTTATTGTTGCAGATGGCCTGATCTTAGGTATGGTGTTGTTGGCGCCGCAGACAATGGTAACAGCATGCGCCTGTGTCTTGCTGGTGACCCAGATGTCACTGGCAGACAACGTTTTTCCTACTGGATCCACAACAGTGACCTCCATCAAAATTCACGCCAAAGAGCTCCAGTCAATTGCTGTCGCATCTGACCTCGCCGATCCCGACACATATGACTTGCACACGCATGAATTTAATCCGCGAGTTACTCCAACACACACACAATCCCCAAGAGATGAAGTTCATGATGGAACTGACTTCCCTGTAGGTTTCCATATGAAGAGGAGTGATGGAAAACTTTCGAGCTGGCAGGCGGCTAACCCAGCAAATAGTGGTGTGTTCAGCATCACATCCAAAAGTCCATCGTCTACGTATGTAAGCCGAAATCAGCAGCAGGCTGTTGTGTCTGGTGTGAGTGTGGAGTTATTTCGTGCAACACTATCTCCAAATTACAGGCGTACAAATTTTCCGATCTCAACCAGCAAAGAGGGAACAGTACCCGGACAAGATATCACCATAAATGGTAATGCAGTTACCAGCCAACATGACTTTCATATTACTGTACCTGACACATTAGAGCAAGGAACAATAAGTCGATACCAACAAATGACTACAGAAGAGACGAGTACAATCAAAACTGTACTAGTAGGCCAACTGAAGCCTTTGAAGTGGAGGGGAANGCCTGGTGTGAGTGTGGAGTTATTTCGTGCAACACTATCTCCAAATTACAGGCGTACAAATTTTCCGATCTCAACCGGCAAAGAGGGAACAGTACCCGGACAAGATATCACCATAAATGGTAATGCAGTTACCAGCCAACATGACTTTCATATTACTGTACCTGACACATTAGAGCAAGGAACAATAAGTCGATTCCAAGAAATGACTACAGAAGAGACGAGTACAATCAAAACTGTACTAGTAGGCCAACTGAAGCCTTTGAAGTGGAGGGGAANGAAATGACTACAGAAGAGACGAGTACAATCAAAACTGTACTAGTAGGCCAACTGAAGCCTTTGAAGTGGAGGGGAATCAATCTTGGCCCAAATAAAATGTTGAAGGGGACCACAGAAAAATTTCGTAGTTCTGTTGACAATTCTGATCACACTGATGAGGAAATGTTGCTCGATATTAGTGATGCCACAAAGGTGGGGAAAAATCTGTCCAACAGAATTCCATACGATGATACTCTAGAAGGTAATTATTTTCACCAGAGAGTTCTTGATAGTACTTCCCCAACAACCGGATTCCTTATGTCGACGGAGAGTGTTCCGAATGAAGTCGGTAGTGCGGTTAACGCGGACGGTACAGCCAGCACGTCGGCGTGGCCGGTGAAGCACGAGGCGGTGGTGGAGGGCGACCTGGTGCTGGGCGGACTGATGATGGTGCACGAGCGCGAGGACTCGGTGACGTGCGGCCCCGTCATGCCTCAGGGAGGCGTGCAGGCCCTCGAGGCCATGCTGTACACCCTCGACACAGTCAACACCCGCCTGAGGCTGCTGCCCGCCCTCACCATCGGCGCGCACATCCTCGACGACTGCGACAAGGACACCTACGGCCTCGAGATGGCACTCGACTTCATCAAAGGTACGTCCTTCCTTGCGCCTATATCTCTACTCCGGCTACTAATGTACCTGTATCACCTTTGCAAGTCTTGTTGAATTTTTAGTTCTAATTTATTGAGTATCACTGATTCCTAATGATTGTTAAAATATGCCGTATATTTACGGAAAATTTTGCCGGAACTATACAATAAATATATGAAAACACAATCCGTAATAAGGAAAAATTAAGTGAAGTCTGTAAATACAAAATAAGNGAACTATACAATAAATATATGAAAACACAATCCGTAATAAGGAAAAATTAAGTGAAGTCTGTAAATACAAAATAAGTAAAGTCTCCGTATTTGCTAAAGCTTCGGGTTCGGGAACGAATAATGCCGAGCCTGCACGAAACGTTATTCACCACTCTAATTAGAAAATTATAGTTATTGCGGTTGTTAGTTTATTCACGCCACGAAGACCTATTATTTCAAACATTAAAATCAATCATTAGACATGTAAAATATTNCGGTTGTTAGTTTATTCACGCCACGAAGACCTATTATTTCAAACATTAAAATCAATCATTAGACATGTAAAATATTAAGCAACACTTAAAAAACAATACTTTTAAACGGGACTGAAAAAAAGGTTTGTTATGTTACTTTTCTATAAATCTAAAAGTTATACCACATATTTAATGTAAAAATAGTGAAGAGATTTGGGCCGCTCTTAACAGCGAGGACTTGAGAGCCGATGAGGGTAATTGATGTGAGTATGGAGCGGCGCCGGAATGAAAGTGCGGGGGAAACGGGAGATTCCCGAGAAAACCCCCCTACCAACGATGTCATCCAGCACGATTCCCACTTGTGAAAATCCGATGACCCGATGTGTGATTCGTGTTAAAGATAAAGGTTGGAGCCATGGACTTAAAACTCTATGCCTCGGGTTGAAATGTTTGGTAAAGTATCAAATATTTAANAAGATAAAGGTTGGAGCCATGGACTTAAAACTCTATGCCTCGGGTTGAAATGTTTGGTAAAGTATCAAATATTTAATTTTCTAAATATATTTTTTATACACATTAGAACACCCACATAACGAAAATTAAAGGCGTGGTCATTATATATCCTTATATTAGACTGGTTGTACAGATAACTAACTAAGAAAATAACGGAGAGGTTCCATGAATTCACGGAAAATTTTGTGAATATAACGGAAAGTAGGTTTTTTAAATAAATCTATCCGTAATTTTACGGAGAGATTACGGACACCTCGGACAAATTTTTACCAGCACTTTCCCGTAAAATGAAATAAATTTATTTTTAACAGTGTATCTATGCGTCTTTAAACAGTATTTATAATTTTTGGATAAATATTTGCAATAAATAAAAATTATTTTATAATATTATTTAAACTAAACGGAGCAGACTAATAAGAAGAAATTTAAACATTGTAATTTTAATGTGTTAATAATTTTCTTGCCAGTTTTCGTTTCTATCCATTTTTTCTTTTAAGCGATAATTTTTCTCATGCAGGTGTTACTCCTAAGTTAATATATAACGTGCTGAATTAACTGTAAATCAACCATAGCCAAGGAGAACAGTCACTGTTATTTGTTTTGACTAGTAATTTGAGATTCAAAATGTTTTACTTTAAAATGCACGAAATGCGGCACTAATTTTGATGATCTAAAGCTATCTTGTATATTAAAATCGAACTCTAGATTTCAGCCAATGGTGTGCGCATATACGTGAATGAAATTCTGCTTCTTCTCGTTAATTTTTTTTCTCTACACTGTTCTATCTCTACCTTTCTCGCTCTCTATTTCAGATGCAGCCGCTACTTGCGAAAGACAGCTGTGAGTTTCACACACATAGGCAGTGAAATATGGCTCAGTGTTTCATTTGTATCATATTTAACAATTATATTTTTTAAGTGTTATTAAATATGATTTCCTTTAAAGAAAGACTCATTTTTTATTAGCTGGTACACTTTTCAAAATGTCTACACGGTGTATCTAAATTTGATCGTAAACCTTCGGCACCAGGTTCATCACGAAAAAAGTAAAACATATATAACGGCCTATAACCTAAAGTGAATCTTATAGGTGGAAAATATCTATTAAGTTTGACCTGAAGCATTAATTTATTACAAATATTGGAGAAAATATTAAAAATCGTAAAATTAAGCGTCTGTATAAATCAATGATGTATACTTCAAGTTGATGTAGCAAACTAAGGATTTAAAAATGACTTATTAATCCGCATGTCAAAATTACCTTTACACATTATGTAGAACCTCAGTGATCAGTCTTGCTTAATTTCTTAAGTATTTGTAATAAAATAGTGTTTCAGATACAACTCAAAGACATATATATATATATATAAAAACAGTTTTGCGATTGGCTTTAGATCATAGGTAGTAAATGTGATTTAACCTTCTTTCTTCGTGGTTAACCTGCTGCCAAAATGTATCTTTCCATTTTGGATGCATCTTGTACACAATTTATAACATGTATGAATAATTTACGTTGTGTGTTTTGAAATTAAAAAAAATAACCTACATTAAATTACACTGTATATTAATATACACTTATATTTTACAGAAATAATAATAAAACTAATATTATAAAACATATATGCAAATACATATTTATTGAAACTATTTCTTCTCTTTTCATGGTAATCAAATAGAAAAATATTTCACACAACATAATGATACTATGTCATTAAATTTAAATTTGTATCTGAATTATAAATTTTAATAATTAGTGTAATGCAGGTATATATTTTTTTGTATTGTATTATTACACTTTATTCATGTTCAAAAACTGAAGCGGATTATGTGGTTAAGAAACAATGTAAAATTTAAAAAATGATTCGAAAATATTTTTGGTTTTCACACACGTTACTGTCTCATTTCCGCATATACTTATTTCTGTGTTTGATCTACATAATGAATAATACCAAAGTAGGAACGGTTATGGCGATCAGGGAGGCTTACGTATTATGGCACTATCTTGCTTCTGTCTGGCCATTATCAAAAGTTATATAAGTTTAAAAAAACAGGTTTTATAGCTACAAAACACAGCTATATCCATGCAGAATATGCCACGAACATTAAACTCATGAAACGTGTTAGAATTGTTTACTGCAAGGTTATATTGAAACAACACATTTCGTAAAATGAGCCATGTGCAAAAGTTTTGTTATGTTCAGGGACATGAGATTAGGGTGAGGATTGAAGAATGTGACGTTACAGTAGACATATTGTGTTGGCAATCTTGGNTGTTCAGGGACATGAGATTAGGGTGAGGATTGAAGAATGTGACGTTACAGTAGACATATTGTGTTGGCAATCTTGGATGTAGTGACATTCACATGGAAATAACATTGACCTTTACATTAAGACGCCCTTGGGGTTGCCTTAAGGCTGAAAATTATAAAGATAGAAAATAAAAGGATTTAATAATCCCCCCCAAAAAAAAAAACAAATAAGAAAAACACAAATTATAATACATTCTCGTTCCTCACCCCAGACAATTTAGCTTGCACTTCATTCGTTATTTATTCTGCTCTCCTCCTAACGCCACAAAAGTTAGACCAATTAATCCCTTTCACCATCTCTTCGCTCCTACACGTACACACACCAGTACCGCCCATTGTTTTCAGCATTGTCTGCGAGGCAAGGCCAGCGGAGAAAATAGTAAATATGGCTTTAGTCACGCAAAATAACAGTTCATCATCTGATGCCAGTGATAAAGGATCACTATATCTTCACTGACATTTTTAGCATTCATCGCAGTAAGTTATCCAAGTACGGATATTCCTTTACATCAGTTCGCAGGGTACTATCGGGCGTGTTTGCTAATCCACATGTATTTTTCCACTTAATTAAGTAACTGGTATGCATTTCAAATACCTGTTCGAGGAAGAAAGTCACTAGAACCATATATAACACCATAAAATGCGGTAATGAAACTTCGTACATATAAATTAATATATCTTCCATCGATTTCATTTGCAAAGGCGATACCTCGGTACCTATGTCACTAACATGACGCGTCATTTCCATTTTGACAATTTGCTCGTTAANATTTGCAAAGGCGATACCTCGGTACCTATGTCACTAACATGACGCGTCATTTCCATTTTGACAATTTGCTCGTTAATATGAAAATAATGGCTGTCCGAAGAATACATATTACGTCTTACATAAGCACCATAAATGCTGTAAACACTTTTCACGAAACTATTATCTGCCAGGACATGCAAAAACTATACTGCTGCAGGCCCTTCACTCGCTATAATGTGTCATTTACTGTTATCGTCATCGCTTACAACAATAAACCCAGGCAGAATCCCATCTTCACACGAGCGAACATTACAAACCAGAATCAATGAAGTTTGTGGATGAATAACGGAAATGCGTTTGTAGAGACCGAAATTGCATTCCATAACATGTAAAGACCTATGTCGCCCAAAACACAAGCGGTTCCTCAAAGGATATTTGATCATTTTTAGACTGCTAGAAAAAAAATTGGTGTTAGATGACCACATATTTCATTACAAGTACAATTAACTCAATGGCTCGAAAGTTGCTACGCAAACCTGGCTCCATTCGACAAAGATACGCATAGGCCAAAGTTCGAAACGATAAATTTATTCGTGTATAAGGGGCAGACATATTGAAAATGCTTGAACATTCTGTATATGAAAAATATGCGATGAGGAAGAAAAAGATCAAGAGAGCTATTCGGGTTGGATATTGACGAAAGTTAATCATTTGGAACTTGGAATAAAGCTGCCGAAGTGGAAAAGTTGCATAGATATAAGTTTGTTCACATTATAGTCTTACATGTGGCAGATGTCACATACCGGAAGGTGGAGCAGAGGCTGTGAGGTTGCTGGGGATCAATTGCATCTCATATACTGCTGTCTTGCAAGCATACATATGTAAAATAATATAACTAACAATTATTAACAAAGAAAAAGTAGTGTGGCATCTCATTTTCTAGGCACTTATGGGGCACAATTGTGAAGTTAACTAAATAGGAAATCTCATTTATAATCTTTGAATGGTCGCCATTTTCAAAAGAATAATTTGGACCATTCCACAAATTTACATTTATGTGGCCTACCGTAGTACTACTTGTTTGGAAAAAATGGTAAATTGTTTCCATAGATATGTTAGAGAAACTTAATTGTTTGATATGATGCTATTATACAAAATGGCGAAAAAAGATTACTCTTTGTTGGTACATATGATGATGGAAATACACTTATATCATAAAAATATATACGAAATTGGTAATGATATGGAAGATATACCAAATAAACCTAACATATTGGTATGGTTGTAATTTATAATTATGTATTTTATTGAATTTAATTGTATGTTTTTATATGGCCTACCAACGTATTGTTTACTGGCCAGAATTTTCTTGTATCTGTTCAGTAGTTTCAGATATATAACATGAAAACCTTTGATTTGAATAGTGCTATCTTACAAAATGGCACCAAAAACCAATACCAATCTCTCAATTAAAAGCTTGCATAATGTACTGTCAAATTATATAATTTCGTTTAAATCTGTTAAATGGCTGCTGATATATGACAGACCCTTCTCTGAATGATTTGCCCACTGTTGATTTGCAACAAGGATCACTTAGTTAGTTTTTCTTATTTCGTTCATACACAAAACTTTTCAATAACGATGCCAAATGGAAATTCTAAATAACTTGTGCAAACCTATTAGAGTCACAATTACTTTAAATTAACTATTTCCGTTCAAAGGCCAACGTGCCTTGCTGAATGATTAGTTAAAAGACTAAATAAATACTGGTATATTTATTTTAATGAGTTTATGAGTGATTCCCATGGCATTGTTGGCAGTTCAATTACGGGAACATGTTTACCCGCTTTTCCATGAATGTAACTAACACCTTATTCATACAGTTTACAGTGAAATTGGACATGAACTTATGTTAAAGCAAATATTGTCATATTTTTGCTGCGAGATTAACTAAAATATGAAAAATTAATAGAAGCGCCTATTAATTTCATTATGAGAAACAATGCTGTAATCATATTTGAATAAAAACATTTAAATTATACAGTAAGAAGAAGAAAAATTTATGGTACAAAACATAATAACTTTGATAGCATTTTTGTTGTTGTTGTTTTATATGTTGACGTTTTTTATTTTCATTAACTCGACGAAACCACTCTTGTTCAAAATATTCGCATGCCTTCCCTTAAATGAAATAATATTGCTAAAATTATATGTTAGGCCAAACGTTTTTTGGTTGTTTCAACAGNTTATGAGTGATTCCCATGGCATTGTTGGCAGTTCAATTACGGGAACATGTTTACCCGCTTTTCCATGAATGTAACTAACACCTTATTCATACAGTTTACAGTGAAATTGGACATGAACTTATGTTAAAGCAAATATTGTCATATTTTTGCTGCGAGATTAACTAAAATATGAAAAATTAATAGAAGCGCCTATTAATTTCATTATGAGAAACAATGCTGTAATCAGATTTGAATAAAAACATTTAAATTATACAGTAAGAAGAAGAAAAATTTATGGTACAAAACATAATAACTTTGATAGCATTTTTTTTGTTGATGTTTTATATGTTGACGTTTTTTATTTTCATTAACTCGACGAAACCACTCTTGTTCAAAATATTCGCATGCCTTCCCTTAAATGAAATAATATTGTTAAAAATTATATGTTAGGCCAAACGTTTTTTGGTTGTTTCAACAGTATCGGCATAAATTTGAAGTTCACAAGCATTTCACGATGGTTGTCGAAACGTTTCATATAATCAAAGGTAGATTCAAATCACTTGCTTATTTCGAATTAAGGGAATATTTTGTTCCCTTGAACAATTTTAACAACAAATTCAAATGGTTACATTACCAGTCTTCATTTGGTTGGCTGTACCATCTGGGAGTCTTTGTTATAAACTACAGCTCGCATATTCGTATTTAATTTATGAGATAATTTGTATACCAGTAGTGCTTTTCTGTATGGCTGGTACAACGTAATATTGGCATAAACAATTATATTAATATCATTCCACGTGAAAGCTTAACAAACATGTATGTATACACATTTATATATAATAAAAAATGTGTGTGTAGAGTATCCATTCTAGATAACTTGTATATCAATACGTATTCGATTTGAACTGCTTATGATACTGTAGGTCAGTTGGTAAAGCGATGAGTTACAGATTCACCGCTCCAGTTTCAATTCTCGATAGAAACCGTCAATTATTTATATGTTTTACTAAACTCTCTACTGTGACNTTATTTCGAATTAAGGGAATATTTTGTTCCCTTGAACAATTTTAACAACAAATTCAAATGGTTACATTACCAGTCTTCATTTGGTTGGCTGTACAATCTGGGAGTCTTTGTTATAAACTACAGCTCGCATATTCGTATTTAATTTATGAGATAATTTGTATACCAGTAGTGCTTTTCTGTATGACTGGTACAACGTAATATTGGCATAAACCATTATATTAATATCATTCCACGTGAAAGCTTAATAAAAATGTATGTATACACATTTATATATAATAAAAAATGTGTGTGTAGAGTATCCATTCTAAATAACTTGTATATCAATACGTATTCGATTTGAACTGCTTATGATACTGTAGGTCAGTTGGTAAAGCGATGAGTTACAGATTCACCACTCCAGTTTCAATTCTCGATAGAAACCGTGAATTATTTATATGTTTTACTAAACTCTCTACTGTGACTTAATACAACGCCAGTATAACGAATCTTGTTTTATTTTACATAACGAGGGGATGTGCCTTAGGGGAATATAACGGGTGCACACCTGCGAGTGTTGTCCCAATTATAACATAATACCTCTTCAGAAAGCAATAACAAATATGTCGTAAACGAATAAACACAAGTACACATGAGACCCTTGATAAATAAATAACAGCCATTGATAACCAATAATCAATCATCATTCTCAAAACATCAACAAACATAGCAAATGTTTGTATGGAAGCTTTCAAGTTATTAAGCCAGGAGAAAAGAGAACATTTTTAAATAAGGCACTTTTTCTGCAAAAAACAAACATCTCAAGGGGAAACAAAACGACAATAAATGAAACCAAACGTTTATACAAGCTACGAATATATATNAAAAAACAAACATCTCAAGGGGAAACAAAACGACAATAAATGAAACCAAACGTTTATACAAGCTACGAATATATATCACGTTCTGTTAAATAACTAGCAAGCGTATGGTAGCTTCGTCAGGGACAGAGTGGCCGAATGGTAGTCGGAGGGTCTGGAGCTGGCGCCTCGGCTCCTACAAGTTACATTTTCAGTTCGCATGTCGCGCACGTGTGTAATGTGAATTTGTCATCAAGTTGGTATAACTTGAGCTCGTCAACTGTCACAAAACACACTGTCAAACGTCACGCACTCTATGTCCATCGGCAAATGTATCGGTCAATATATCAATACAGTATACTTAAAAAATAAAAGTACATATGTTGGAATTCTAAGTATGGACGTCGGGTTCGAATATCCGTTGAATATTTAGTAGATTTTATTTTTTATTAAATGACGTATTTTACCTTAATATAATACGATGTTAACGAAAATTTACATTAACTTTAAAGCAAAATCGCAGTAAATTTGCTTTAATCTTCGGTAAAAGAAATGAATATGCTCTAGCAACAATATGAAATTTCATTTTAAATACTCAATAGAGATTCACTGAAATATGTGTTATTTGGGTAGTGCAATCATATACTGTGAAACATTTTACTTTGTTCCATTAACAGCATATTTGTTTCGCCATATGCCAACTTACGATTTGTTTGTCCTAAACAAATCTTGCTTAACTTTAAAATAGTTTTTCTTTGTGTAGATCGTTTTATTGCGACATGGCTATAATAAATATTTACGCTCCTTCAAGTAGAAAGTTCAGAGTGTAAGATTTTCCCATTCTTTACAAAATATTAACCAACTTAAACGTCTTCTGCCTAGACTGTAATGGTGAATANGAGTGTAAGATTTTCCCATTCTTTACAAAATATTAACCAACTTAAACGTCTTCTGCCTAGACTGTAATGGTGAATACAGTATATTATGTTCATGCCCACACTTTGAAAATTTAAAAAGACTTCCATATATTAAAGCACACGTAGTAAGAAAAATAGAATCAACAAGTTAGATTTNCACTTTGAAAATTTAAAAAGACTTCCATATATTAAAGCACACGTAGTAAGAAAAATAGAATCAACAAGTTAGATTTCTAAATTAAATGCGTAACATTTTAATTGGGGGAAGTTTAAGTACGGCTGCACTAATACCCTGCATTTCATAAAAATAATGCAACGCAACAGAAATTACACTTCCGCTAATGACTAATTAGCGGTTCATAATCATTATTTTGTATGGGCATATTTCTGTGTGCATGTATTTTCTATTAAGTACTTCTGTACTACTAGTAGAAAAACCTTAATTTTTTTTTTGTTCAGTGTTAACTCTCCAAGGGANAGTAGAAAAACCTTAATTTTTTTTTTGTTCAGTGTTAACTCTCCAAGGGATATCTGGTATGTGCGAGAAAGGCTGGCAAGTTACTGCTCGCATTAGTTGCGTGAGATTGTACGTGTGTGAGTGCTAGAAACTCTCCAGTGAGTTATGTACCCGTGGTCCGTTGGCGAATAAAGCAGGAATATTCTTTTTTGCGAGATTAAAAAGTTAGCTGCTCCATTTTAATCGCTGCTGGGAAAGTGTGGAAAATTAAATTCTGAATAAACATTTTCCGCAGAACTTTGAGCGTTCTACCAGTTTCCCTCTGCTTCTGTCCCTGTATTTATCTCTAATTGCTCCCCCACGTTCTAATTTTGCATTATGCGTAAAAGGAATTTGTTTTCTGTTTATATTTTCCATTCATCACGTGATAGTTCAGAATATTGAGCAGAGAATGATAGACACTATGGATCCGTGGTGTTCGTGTAGGCTAAGAAGACATTCTTCTCTGGAAAGTAAGAATAACAGGTGCGATGATTCGATCATAATCTCCAGCAAACTTTTCTTCATGAATCACACGACCACACATATAATTTCGGAACCCATTCCAGTCATGAATTCCCATCTTTCTTAGCTTCTTGGCATATAATGAGAGCATTATATACATATTTCTTATATGTATACCCCTAACGGAATTCTCTTTTAATACGCAGTATTCCATTCTTACCGGACACGAAAACTCGCTCTTCAAATACCTAGGGACATAATCAGCAGCCAAACAGCCATGGCCATATAGTGTCGGATTGTTAAAATGCCAGCACTTTTCACCTGGGAAATACAATTGGATGTTTGCAAAACATTTAAAATCAAAACTCCGAAGGAAATATAAATATTTTATTTGTCGTAAAGTTAAATATTAACGTTTTTTAATCACGCGCTTGGCATTTTGATTGTTTGCACTGAGAATTAATAATATGAAGAAGTTCTGTGTAGCTAATCCTGACGTTATTAATCTTAAATACATGTATATGTATTGTCAACATTCATTAAGCAACGAATTCCTATAGTAAAATTTGATATCTGTACCATGGACCACCTGACGTCATGGTAATGTGATACGTTTGTTCGTGATCAGGGTGTCAAATGGAATTCTCTAGCACATGTCTTAGCGGGTGTTAGGCCAACGTTTATTGCAATTGTCTCCTAATTTATCAGAAGTATTAGTTGGCCGGTTAAAAATGCGGTAACACTTTGTAACTTTAAATCTATATCATAAATGAATTTGGTTTAATATCACACGATAAATTACTGACATAATTAATTACTTCTTTTGTCTACAGTGATACAAATAATTTTTAATAAAATTCTTTAAAGCTTAAATTGTACGTAGGACTTGACGTTTTGTTGATAGTAATAACATTAGAGATGAAACCAGAAAGATATGCAACAGTACTGAGACAAATACCACTACGCGCGTTCCTTACCAGGGCTCAAAACCCAAAAAACATCGCGCATCAAAAATTACAATGGAATCCACTGGTCAATCGAGGTCGGATTTTGAGGATTAACTTTGGATATAATAAAGCTAATGTCTTGAATGATAGGTTTTCCAACCTGAAATATTTGCATCTCCGCCATTTTGAAAATATGTGTCTGAGACATTTAAATACGTAAGTTTACAAGGCCTACCGTAGAGCTAATTTTGTGAAGAATTTTGTGGAAATAGTTTGATTGATCGCTGAGACAAAGCTTATAAACTTAATTAATTTATTTGGCACTATCTTCTGAAATTGACGAAAGATATTCTGAATACGATACTTCTTACATATACTGTCATCATTTAAAGTATTTTTGATTATAGATAAAATATAAAGTATGTATAACAAATTTATGAATGTATTTATTTGGTAGAGATTTAAATACCAATGTCCAACTCCACTTAAATTATATAATTTCACATGACCTTCTGTAGCCCTGGTGTTTAAAACTTTGAGGGAATTAGTTGAATCGTTCCGAAAATATGCCAAAATTTTTAGTTTCCTCTCGTGGCACTATTTTGCAAAAAGATAAGCGAAAGAGGATCTCTGAATCCATAATTTATGCTTCTTATGATTACTCTTAATGTAAGAAAATTGGTTTAAATTTAGTTGAATTCTTTGATAGATATAACACAAAATTTAAAATATTTATACAAGCGCCACTTAATAAATTCTTTTCACCTAAAACACTTAAGTTTACATACCTCACTGTAGCACTACTTGCGTGTAAAATTTGGTGCGAATCAGTTGATTGGTCTTCGAAATATGGTATAGAACCTCAGTTTTTTTAATGTGAAGATCATCATAAATGGAGGACAAAAATTATGTACTAGCCCGTTCGGTGATTGTTACAGATACAATATAAAAAGTAAATTTTAATTTGGTTACATGGTTTTGCAGATATAGCACACTAAGCTAGAGTTATTATAGCCACCATTCTGAATATAAGTGTCTGGCATACTTAAGAAAATAAACATATATAACTGTTCGTCAAAATTGGTGGGAATCGGTTGATTGTTTGTCGAGAGATGACGTAAAAGGTTTACTAATTCATGTGCCACTATATTTTAATATGGTAGTTAAAAGAGGCTCAATGTAGACAAATTCATATTTATGACATATACTGTCATTATACAAAGTTTAGTATGGAATTGTTCATATGGTTTCAACGATATAGCGCAGAAAGCTAAAATTTCTTTATTTCCTTCATTTGTGAATAAGTATCCAACCTACTAAAAACAAACTAGTTTACAACACCTTGCGCAGTACTACTTTTTTGCAAAATTTGATAGGAATAGGCCAATTGTTTCCCGAGATATGACATAGAACGTTATTTAATCGTGTCGCGCTATATTACAAAATGGCGGACAAAATGGCAATATGATTGCATATATGATGGTCAAGATCGATTCATTCAGCGTAGAAAATTTGGTAGAAATAGGTGAGAGTATATGGTAGATATACCAAATAAACTTTAAATACTTGTATCGCCATCATTTTACAAATAAGTATCTTATCAGTCAAAATCGCATTTATTTGTACGTCCCTCCATAATATTACTTACGTGCCAAATTTTGCGATGATTGTTTTAGTAGTTTTTGAGATATAATGCAATCAATTTATTGTTTTATAAAGTGCTACCTTCCAACATGGTGGACAAACAACAATATTTATAGTTAATTTCAATGCATACATGGTACACCGCCATAATACAAAATTTGGTATAAATGCTTTGACCTGTTACCGAGATATATCACGATAGATTTTTAAATGGCGTGTGTAACGAGTTTGATGACACGTGGTTGACGCGGTTAAAAGTTTTAAGAGCGGACCAACACACAGCTAGACACACACAAACAGACAGGAAAGTGATCTCATAAGCCTTATTTTCCTTCGAAAAATAAACTAAAATGCCTACGGTACCTTAAACACAAATGTTCATAGCACCTCTTTAACACAGCTTGAGTGTAAAATTATGTGGAATTCGGCTGGTTTGTCCTGGGGACATGGCATAAAACCATGACTTTTTTCAAGTGATGATCTTTAAAAATAAAGGACAAAAGGATTTATGTTTTAATGTCAGCACACGTATACATATGTTTTTACCAGAGGCTCTTTGATTAAGGTCTTAGTTTCACAGAGCTAGCACTGGTATCAACCACGCGTAGAGAAAAATATTCTCTTTACTTCATTTTCTCAAATACACAAAATCAAATTTTTCAAAGTCCTTATGAATTCAATTAAACAATCTATAACAGATTAAATTATATTTGAATATCTCAAAACGGCCGTAAATTAATTAAAATGTAAAAAATTATAAAAATTTAAAATAGTAAAAATTAAGATGATTAATTCTTTTCTGTAATTAAATAATAACATACTACTTCTTTGTCTCGAACATAAAGAGTTATAATATGTACTAACAAAAAATAATACATGGTGCAATTATTGACGTACAATTTTTTTAATTATTTATTTTTATATATGCTATTCAAGAAAGCTGAACAATTTGAGTAATACTTGCTTGTTCGGAAATTGTAATTTACAGAATTTCGATGCAAGGTTTTCAATACTTTACAATAAGTACGCCAGCAGTAGTGTTAAGTTTATTGTAGCATACAATATTTTTGTGCGAGTTACCATATGGCTTAGTGAAATAAATAACAGATTAAGAATTTAGTTACTTGTAATTGAAAATTTTCTCTGAGAATTCTTATGTGATCTATTGTCTCTATTACTACAAGGTGATGACAGTCATGAAGTAAATAAGGACGAAATGCATTTCAAAAGAAGTAATACAATAATTCAATACTAAAAAATTTGTGTATATATAAAATACATGCTGGTGCAAGACCCAACAAAATTTCATTACTAAGTTGATTTCTGCATCTAAGATACCGACAACCATAATGTTTATGTAATTATATTTCCGTAATTATGTTTGTGTATTGGTACTTAAATATTCTGCATAAATTATTGTGAATGTATTTTTGCATATTATGGAAGAAATTAGGCTGTGTGATCTTTCAGAACTCTTTGTCAGTAAACATTTGCGTAATGCAATGTTGATAAACATTTCCGGCCATGTAGGTAAAATGAGGAATAATTTTGTACCCCATGTGGTTAAGGTTGTTCTTGTGAAATATAAAATAAAATCTAAATTGTGTCATAGACTAAAATAACATCTGAGAACAATTTTTAATTTCTTTTAATCGAAGTTAACTCAAAAGCGTAAACATTTTCAAAAATTAAAAACATTACATTTGACTTTCATCTGCAAAAATTAATGCCTTGTAGGCGGCGAGTAATTTTAAATTACTCGAAAAATTAAATGCATTGAAAAAGCAGAACCTCATGGGAGGAGGCGCGAAACTCTACGGAAGCCTTTAAAATAGCGTCAGTTTTCGATCTTTCCATTTATTAATGAATGGAAACTCGCAAACTAGGGACACCTCCTGCCATGTTTGAACATATATATATATATATATATATATGGTTTTTTCACGTGATTATTCACGATTTATTGGAAAACAACACGAAAATGGATTTTAAAAGTTTTTTTATTTTTATTTTGGCAGACGTGTATTTTCTTCTTAATAAGAACATAATAAGCGCAGAAAAATTATGTGAATGAAACATCATTCGTGTTGTTAAACAGAAACGGTGTAAATATGAGCAATATTTTCAGAAAAGGAGGCGAGCGATGCACCATCTACCCGCGAGCGATGAGAACTAGCTGAGACCGCCAAGTGAACTCTGCCATCTAGAGGCGCCTTGCGCAACTTTTACCCGCTATTTGTCGCTCTTAACTGTGCTATATACGCAAAATATTAATACTGACTACGCAGTAGCTGTAAGTATACAATTTTCAAAACACTCCGATTGTGAAGATATGATTAAATATTTTCGTTTGTTAAGAGATTTTTTTCGTGACGTAAGGTTTAACGTGCAATGTTACTTAAATTCCAATTTTAAACGTACTATTTGAATACGGCAGTAGGATTACGAAGTTTGGTTGCATTTAAAGGCCAAAAATTAAATAAATGAACACTTTGATAACGTACAGTATTAAAATGTGATGTGGTAAGATTATAATATCTTATATATGACATTTGCTTGAAAACTGAAGCAATAATAGTAATATTTTTTATTTTAAAAGATTTTAGAATTGCAAAAAATAAGTGCTGGAGTATATAAGCCATTAATTAAATAATGTCCAACCAAAGTAATTAATTTTATAAGTTATTAAAAAAACAAAACGTTTCGAATATATATTTTTTTGCAGCATAATCATGATAAAAACGGTCGCATTTGTCAATTGTATTCGTGCATTACCTATAACGAATATATTTATTTAATACCTATTTACTTATTGTAAATTATATCTAGCATAAATTTATGTAACTTAATTCTTTAACAAAGAATATTAACCCTACTTAACTCTTGTTTATTATGGTCTTAATATTGTAACATAAATATGTTTAAATTTTCTAGAAGCGTTAAAAACGGTAAACTAATCCAACTAGACAGACAAGTATCGAAATGAAACTTCTTTACCATTATTAATACAAAAACTAACTCACAAAAAGGAGGGTTTAAATAAGGGTTTTGGTATCCAGAACAAAATGTTTTTCGGTTTTTATATTATATTTTTATCTCTCTCTTTTATAAATATGTTATATTTGCTCTTGTTTAAAGTATAAATATATTTCAGAATTTTTCTTTTCAATATTTTGAAAATATATTTTATGCTACAGAGAAATTATTGATAAAAACTGATATTTTACCTGTTCATGTGGTCACTAATAAGGGTGTACATAAACACTTATTGCTATTAAGTACAGTTAACATTAACTTATTAATAATTCATTAATCTCAAACATAATTTATGGGTTATTTCTAGTGACGATATTACGTACCGACGTATTTACCTTACTAAGCAACTAGTTTGTGAAATATCTTGCCAGAAAAAATTACAAATGATCAAGCAAATGCTTACTTTTAGAGCAAAGAAGTCATGAAAATTGAGTTAGAGAGAAAGAATTGCTAAGGTTATGATAAAAATCAATCAAATGTCGCTCTAATGGAAATATTCTGGAATAAATACAAATAATAATATTAATAGGAATAAATATTTAGTGTAATTATGGTTTTATAATATGGATGTTGATTCCGTTTGAAGGACCATCTATTATACAATTTGAATATTCACGGTTTTGATGGTAAATAAAGTGTATATATATATTTCTTGAATTTGAAGATAACCGTTCTGCCGCTAATTCTACGGAGGTAAAATTATAAGCCTACAGATGAATATCATAATTTCGTCTCATTAGATATCTGATTCAGATAAAAGCACTCAATCCAATGTATTATATAAGGTTCTTATGTTAGTTAAATATAAAAAAAAAAAATGGCACAATTGTCATTTAATAACACGTACATGTTTGCATTTGCAAATTTTTATGTATGCAGGAGCAAAAATGGACGACACTTACAATCACTTGACTGAAACTTCAGTGAACAATTTTTGAATGGTATGGGTTTCAACTAGTCATTTAAATATCACGGTGAAAAATAATTTACAAAACACTTGTTGGCTGTTCTAAGTACTTAATTTAATAATATTTCTTATATTTTTAAATTCAAGGTATCCTTATTCAGTTAACAGGAAATTAAATATATGTGGAAAAATTAACTTCGTGTTATGGTTCGCATTTGTGATATTTGTACGGGCTTGAAACTCATGGTAAGCGAGCTTCAGGAAAAGTGTATATATTTAGTACGTCAATGTAAACCCTTAAATCAATCGACTTGATGTAAACTGTCATGTAAAGTAAACGAACGCTTCCTTATAATGCGAATAGAAAACATATCCCATTTCTGCCTATTCAACACTTGTTCTGATATTTAAACCCAACGTGTCGGCTGTATACAAAAATCTGCACTTATCTGATGTCTATTAAAATTGGGTCATATTTCTTGGAGATATGGTTTATGCGAGAGGGCAGTTTATACGCATATTTAAATATGATTCCCGATAAATATTGTATTATTATTTTGACATATTATATGAAGCACATTTTTCTAGGAAATTCTGCAAGTATGATTTAAGTATTATTTTTAATTGTTTAAATATTTTGTGAGTTGAAGAACAGAAATAGATGATCAATAAAATCATTTTTATATTAAATCTGCATATATTTTTAAGAGCATCGCTGCTACGGGTGAATTCGAAAGCGCCCAGGCGTCTCGGTTGAGGGCAGGCCGTACAAATTGAAAGTCCCCTCTGAAGTGTTTCACTTGCCCCATGAAGCCAGTGTCTGTTAATGTTCAGCCAGGTCCAATTTCAACCTGAGAAACCGGCTATTTCTTCTCTTAAGATTGTACCATTTTTCAGGGGATGAATTAGCTCTCTTGTTATATAATATACTTCGTTTGCTCATTTAATATAATTCTTTAATTTAAGAACAAAATTTTTATTTCAGCTTGTCTTTCTTGTCGTTTCTTTTAGCTGATCAAAAGTGTTTCGGATATTTGTATCGTCTTTGGAGTGGAGAATGGATAAATTTGGCCGGCTCTTACCATAGATCTTGACTAGAGCTGGGAAAGGTAGAAACGGAGCAGAGCACTTGTTGCTAATGTTTATCCGGAGATCTCCAGTAGTTCTCTGATTGAAATTGTGGCATGCAGTTTAAAAAAATTACATTAAATATACTGGCGCTATTGCACGTTATTCAACTAGTAAGACGCATGCAATACCTGTCCATTATTGTAACATTAGATTAACTTATACTCATAGTATTTCCAATTGCGTATCATAATTTTATAATTCTACTGGAAAATTTTGNAGCACTTGTTGCTAATGTTTATCCGGAGATCTCCAGTAGTTCTCTGATTGAAATTGTGGCATGCAGTTTAAAAAAATGACATTAAATATACTGGCGCTATTGCACGTTATTCAACTAGTAAGACGCATGCAATACCTGTCCATTATTGTAACATTAGATTAACTTATACTCATAGTATTTCCAATTGCGTATCATAATTTTATAATTCTACTGGAAAATTTTTTCAAATTCAAAACCCAAGGCAAAACCGACGTCTTAAAAAATGTCGATCCTGTTTCTTTTTTCACACAGAAGAACACCTGTCTGATATCTAAATGAATGCATAATTATTATAATAAGATGGGTATCGTATCAACATAATTTGTTACGCGCTCGCTGCTTCGCATCCCGGGCGAGCTAGTGGAAGTGAAGGACATTAGTTATACGACAGCGAGTAGTATCATAAAGAACGCCACGGTCACACACCGATAAACATATCGCATCTCGCGCCTCACTGAACCTGAGATGCTCATATTTCTACATTTAGCATGCAAGAAACTCGTCATCACCATTACCTTACTCAGAACAACTCGGATTGCTGAGAAAGTACTGACGGCACCTACCTCAAGTATAAATAACATGTGCAGACCTCTGACGAGAGAGTGACGAGCTGAGCTCACTTGAGATGAACATCGTGCTCGTGGCTGCTCTCTCTCCGGGATAAGACCGCCCTCTGGGACCAGCGAAGGCGAGGGGCTTCTGCGAGTATGGCGGGACTACGTCAGCTTGGGTGAGGCGACTATTCCGCAACTCATCGTGTCCCCATGTGGTGAATAGGGGATCCCCAGGCAGTGGGATTGCTGGGAATATTCCAATACTATTCCATCCACCAACTGGCCGGTGCGAAAGTGCCGTCGTCGTGGACGTCTGCAATCTGGATAGCTCAGTACGAGATGGCGAAGCGAGTCATGCGGAAGGCCGCCCAACGATCAATGCGGGGAGGGGGATCTCGAGGTGCTGAAACATGCGAAGTGTAGCGAACATCACAGCTGGTTTCTGCGGGCTGCCGACTGCGGATACGTGAGGAATTAAATGGCATGCATCGGACCTTGGAAGCATCGCTGACGCCAGCCTTCACTCATGGGCCCTGAAGTCAGCGCGGAAGAGTGAAGATGGATGCCATTACTGAGCTTCCCAGTTTCCCGACGCACTCGACGAGAAGTAGGAGGGCCCTGCATTAAATTGCTTCTGTGAATAATATTGTGCTATTCGCCTGCACATAATTATTGACAGCAGTTCAACCTCAAGGACGCCTGCGCACACAGGCCTCGTCCCCTTTCATCAAGATATACAACTTCACATTAAAGAGCATGGAAT
This sequence comes from Clitarchus hookeri, assembly GCA_002778355.1. Taxonomy (NCBI): domain Eukaryota; kingdom Metazoa; phylum Arthropoda; class Insecta; order Phasmatodea; family Phasmatidae; genus Clitarchus; species Clitarchus hookeri. The sequence continues at coordinate 34,531 of NQII01007823.1, read as the reverse complement.
GCATACCAGCAGTTTCCCGTAGCATTTTTATAATGCATAAATTAATTTTGAACTTATTTCCTGTCGGGAGGTGTTTCTACGGTGTCTTTGGCGGTTTCTCCCCTCCCCATTCTTAGATACAGCCTTAGCTATAGGTACACTATAGGGAGGCAGTCATGGCACGAAACGGCGACCATGGCTGCCCAATCCATCTATGTCCTGATGCACGCCCCCTTGCATGCAACTGCTTCTACTGTAGGCATAGGGGCTTAGCTCTCAGACGCATTTAGCACCCATCCCTGCCTCGGAAGTAGACTTAATACTTAGCAGTAGGGTGAGTTAGGAAAAAAAATATGAGCATAGAGTGATTAAGATCCGATAGTTCGGCGTCTCGTGCGACCTTAAGCGACAGTTGGGCGTTTCCGGAGCGGTGAGGGACGACTGCAGCAATCTGCGAGACTGCGTCGGCGAGCTTGTGTGCAGTCAAGAGTGGGACAGATTTGCGGGACTGTGAACTGGATGCGTGAGTGAAAAGACATTCGGGAAATTGGAAAACGGACAATTTTAACTAAACGTGTGGAAATAATAGAATTTTTTTCAGGGACATAGCAAGAGTACAGACTGTGATAAATACATTTATTAAAATAAAGATCGTTATAAAATATTGCGCTCAAAAAGAATTATTAGTGTTAAAAGGACGCTGATAATATTGATAACAGGTGTTTAACTGTTTGTAGTATTCAGAATAAATATAATTATTGAATTTCGTTCTTTTAATATTATTAAGACGTCCATCCCTAACGAATTCAGATACGACCATGAAGCATTCATGTAACACTGCTTTCAGAAGCGGGAAGGATGCCATTATTTATTAATTAAAAATAAAGTTAAACTATATGCAAGTAGTTAGTGATTTTAAAATTAATTAATTAATTTTAATAGTTGTGGGTGAAAATAATAAAGACAATTTTGTACAACTGACGCAGTGAATGTCAACAAAGAATATGTTTGCGGAACTGGAAGCATTACGAGTACTGTTTGAGGGGCTGGGTAGCCAGGTGAGCGCAAGTGCAAATTNTAAACTATATGCAAGTAGTTAGTGATTTTAAAATTAATTAATTAATTTTAATAGTTGTGGGTGAAAATAATAAAGACTATTTTGTACAACTGACGCAGTGAATGTCAAAAAAGAATATGTTTGCGGAACTGGAAGCATTACGAGTACTGTTTGAGGGGCTGGGTAGCCAGGTGAGCGCAAGTGCAAATAGCTTGACATAAGATGTAAATATACAAGTCGGTAGAGTAAATTAGAATGTTAATGGTCATATGACTAGTGTTTAAAAAGTAGAAATAAAACTGCAAAAAAATAATAATTTAAGTAATAGTAAGCGTAAACGAGAATGCCAATAGACAGATAACTAATATAAATGATTAAGCAGATAAGTAAATATACACTCTAAAAGAAAATGCAGACAGAAAAATAGACAAGGTGCATAGGAAAATGGAAGGCATTTGAGAGTTGTTGAACACGAGAAATGAACCTGTAGACGGGAAAATTGATAGTGCGAATGAAAGTATAGACAGTGTAACTGAATTAGTGAACAGTGTAAACAACAGGATATACAGTGTCGAGAATGAGGTTAAAAAGGAAATAAGTGCAATGATGAAGTAATGTCAGGAATTTCCTCAGAAGCGGAGTAAACCTATTACCAAATCGAAAGCCGAGATAAGTGTAGAAGCAGTGGAAGTCGAAACCAATACAGCAACCTCGGAGCAGAGCAAGATGGTCTGCGGCATTGGTTTCGCGCAGCTAGCAGTAGGGAAGGGAGTCTCAATTAAGCCCGCCCCTTGCGATGGCCAGAATTCATGACGGAAATACAAACACCAGTTTGAAATAGTCGTCACACTAAAAGGTTCAATAACAGAAAAGCGGGATTACTATTTCGCCGCTGTAGTAAGAAGCCCTCACAGAGCATACAACAATCTCTGCCAGAGCGATTTCGACTAGAATACCCCACTTGGTTTTCGGTCTTATAATAACGTTTTGGCAACTGATACCGTTGACGACATGCCCATTAGACCCAACTGCAAAGCCGCACTCAGTGACCAGGGGAGCCAATGCTTGAACTATGGCAAGACATCGTGCGGCTCTCCCAACTATCACTGTAAGGGTGCCCAAGGACGCGCGCGACATCATCGTAGTCGTCTTTTTCATCGCTGCTATCACCGACACGGAGGTACGACAAGCAGCAGGTATGGCTGCACCCCCACAACATCCAGGATGCCCTGGCGCGAGCACTGGAGATATAGTCAGAAAGAACGGAGAACGTATCCCGATGTCCAGTACGCGTAGTGATGTTAAACAAAGACAAACACATTATAAAGAAAACACTTAAGAAGTTAAAGTTTTCCTCGAGGGACATCGCTTTCAGGATTTATGCTACAGAGCATGACCGCCAGCCACACAAACGAAGGAAATGTTGGTCATGTTGCCAGCTGGATTACCTGAGAACTTATCGCCTTCAACCGAAAAAGCAGCCAGTAAAGATGCAGCGTTGCGAAGAATAATTTGCCTCGATGGGCGCGTCCAAGTGTTTGCGGGAATTAATTTTGAGCTTCGTTCCTATTCCCAAAAACTGAGACACTGCATTAAAGAGCCAATGCTGCAAGCTGGACACCTTTCAAAGCCGTTGGGAAATGCACATGATGACCTGTGAGTGTGGTCAAGAACCCCTGTGTACATTGTGCCATATAACAGTGAAAGGTGCCTATGACATGGAGCTAATTATGTTATTGTCCCTCTCAGTAGTTGCTCTGTGGATAGTGGTTCCATTGAAGGAAGTGGTTCAGGAGACAAAGAGTCAGTAACTTGAACTCGAGAAAGGGAGTGAGGCAGTCGACAGGAGGTACCAGTGCTTCAGGTTACATCGGACGAGGATAAAGGCACAACCTGCAGTATTCACCGCAAGTGCCAGCACTTTTCAGATTGGTAGACATTGTCAAAAGAAAAACTGCATGTCGTAATTCTGGAGTTGCTTCATTTTCTGAAACCATTAATGAAAGGATTAGTCCTTATGTAAAGTACAAAATACCATATAGTTTCAGGGTGAAAACCTATTATGAGACGAGAATTTCGGGCAACATATTTCATGAAGGACAAACTGACAAGGATTTAAAACATGCAGAAAAGAAAAGGGTACTGGAATCAATAGAAAAGTTGGGAAGGTCTCTAAGGATTCTGAGGAAGAACAATGATGTGGTCTTTCGGATTTGTTGCCAAGGATCTCGGGCGGAACCAGAAGTTATCTACATCGAAAGACTGGCACTCTACATTGGTAAGGATGTTGCAGTGTCTGTTCGGGATGAACAGCTTTAAGGAGGGGCCAGTGTTACGCGCTCGACGCTTCGCATACCACGTGAACCAGTCTAAATAAAGGACAGTAGTTTCACGATAGCGAGTGGCCTATCATAAAGAACGTCATCGCACACGCTTATAAACTTAGCGCAGCATGTGCCTTTCTTACCCTGAGTAGCTTATATTTCTCCACTTAGCTTGCAGGAATGTCGTCAATAGCCCAATATATAATGCAAGTGATTTAAAAAATAAGAAAATAAACACCGTAAATAAAAATGTAGACAGTAAAATAGATTATGTTGATAGGAAAACAGAAGGCATTAACGAGTTAGTGAACACGAGAAATGAGTGCGTGGATGGGAAAATTGTCCGTATGAATGAAATAATGGACAGTGTAATTGAAATAGTGAACCGTGTTAACAACAGCATTGACAGTGTCGAGAATGAAGTGAAATAGGAAATAAGACCGATAAAGAATTCATGGTAGGAATTTCTTCAGCAGCAGAGATCACCTAACACCACTTCGACAGCCGAGATAAGTGGAAAAGCAGTGTAAGTCGAAACCAATAGAGCAACCTTGGAGGAGAGCGAGAAGATATGCGGAAAATGTGTCACGCCGCCAGCAGTGGGACAGCGTGTCATAATTATGGCCGCCCTTACGATGGCCATAATTCATGGCAGGAGTACCAACACCAGTTTGAAAGTCACCTCCCTAAATGGCTAGAAAACAGAACATTGGGCTAAGTATTTCGCCACTATACTGAGCGACCCTCACTGAGCATACAACTATATCTACCAGAACGACACGACTTAAGTACCCCACACTGGTGTCGGCCTTGTAAGTACATTTTGACGACCGATACCTATGATATGCCCACCGTGCACAACTGCGAAGCCGCACCCAGCGACGAGGAGAGCCACTGCAGTAACTATGGTAATAAATCCTGCAGCATCCCATCTGTCTCTGGAAGGGTGCCCTGAGGACGCACGAAGAATCATCGCAGACGGCTTTTTCATCGGTGCCAACGCTGACACAGAGGTATGGCAAGCAGTATATTTGGCTGATCCAACAACATGCAGGACGCACTGGCTCTAGCACTGGAGGTGCAGTCAGCAAGACAGGAGCCGGCACCCCGAAGTCGATTACGCTTAGTGTTGCTAAACAGAGACGAAGCCAGTATAACGAAAATACAGAAGGAGATACAGATGCCCGCGGATAGCTGGGGCACCTAAGAGCTTATTGCCCACAACAGAAGAAGCAGCCAGTAAAGAGACAAAGTGGTGAAGAACAAATGGCCTCGATGAGTGCATGCAAGCCCTTGCTGTAAGAAATTTGTGAGATTCGTTCCTATGCCCAAAAACTTAGACACAGCATCGACGGGTTGATCCTGCTAGCTGAAGACATCTTAAGGTAGTTGGAAAATGTACATGGTTACCTGCGAGTGTGTGAAGAAGCTCTGTACATACTGGGCCTTATAACAGTGAAAGGTGCCCAAGGCATTGAGCGAGTAATGTGATCGTCCCTCACAGTAGTGGCTTTGAGAATAGTGGTCTCATAGAGGAAAGCGTTCGCAGGACAAAGAACCAACTGCATGAACTTGATAAGGGTGTAAGGCAGTCGACTCGAGCTACTAGTGCTTCAGGGTACGTCGGATGAGGATCCAGCAACAACCTGCAGCATCCACCGCAAGTGCCAGCATTTTTCAGATTGGTAGACTTTTCTAAAGGATTATGCATGTGTCAATTCTGGAGTTACTTTATCTTATAAAACTGGCAATGGAAGAATATGATCTTATGTAAGTCACAAATGACCATATACTGACTGGATGAAGAACCGTTATGAGAGCAGAATGTCGGGCGAGGTATTTCAAGAAGGACATATGTTGTGTATGTACAACCTAAAGAGACGAAAATGGTACTTGAATCTACAGAAATAATGCGAAGGCGCCTACAGGATTCTGAAGAGTATCAATTATGTGGTCTTTCAGATTTTTCTTTAAGGTTCTTAGGCGGAGCCGAAGGTTGTCCACATCGACCGACTAGCATTCTACAATGTTAAGGATGTTGCAGTGTTTGTTTGGGACGAACAAACTTAAGGTTGGGGCAAAGTTATGTGATCGCTGTTTAGCATCCCGCACGAGAGTGTGGAAATGTGAAGGACAGCAGGTATACGATAGAGAGTATCCTAATATAAAGGATGCCAATGCACACACCGATTTACTTATCGCAGCTCGTTCCTCGCTGACCCTGATAAGCTCATATTTCTCAGTTTAGCACGCAGGAAAGTCACCTTCATCACCATTTCCTATCTCAGAACAACTTGGATTGCTGAGAACGTTCTATACGCCACATACCTCAAGTATAAATATTACCCTCGAAACTCTGAGGAGAGAGTGATTAAAGCCGGAGTTTGGCGTCTCGTGCGACTTTAAGCAACATTTAAGAGATTCCGGAGCGGCGAGGGACGACTGCAGCTATCTGCGAGAGTGCATCGGCGAGTTTGTGTGCAGGGATGGGTGGGACTGATCTGCGGGACTATGAACTGGATGCGTGAGTTAAGAAACATTTGGGATGACGGAAATTGACAGTTTTAAGTAAATGTGTTGATAGTTTTGGATGAGTTTAAGGGACATTAAAAGAGTACTGACTGTGTTCAAGACTTTAAAATCGAAATAAAGATAGTAATAAAATTTTGTGCTCAATAATAAAAATTACAGTTAATAGGATGATCAGACTGCTAAATAAAACATTTTAGACTTATTGTAGCAAATTGAATAAACCTACTTATAGCTATGCAGAAGATGTTCTTATCCAAGTTAGTAGAGTAAATGAGATAGTGAATACTGAAATCGGTAGAGAAGACTGTGTAAATAAATATGTAAAAAACAATATTATTTTATTAATAGTCATGAACGAGATAGTAAATAGCCAGATAAATAATGTAAGTGGTTTAGTGGATTAAAAAACTGACACACTAAAAGAAAGTGTATAAAGAATATATATCGTACATAGTAGATGGAAAAATAGAAGGCATTAGCACCTTAATGAATATGAGAATTGACTGTGTCGATGGGAAAATTTACAGTGTAAATCAATGAATGGACAGTGTAACTGAAATAGTAAACAGTGTAAACACCAGGATAGCAAGTGTCGAGAATAAAGTTTAACAGAAAATAAGTGCCTTGAAGAAATAATGTCAGGAATTTCAACACCAATGGAGTAATCCTACCACTATATCGACAGCCCAGAAAAGTGAAGAAGCAGTGCAATTCGAAACGCATACAGCAAACTATAAGGAGAGCAAGAAGACCTGCGGCATTGGTGTCGCGCAGCCAGCAGTGGGGACGGGAGTTTAAATTATGCCCGCCACTTATGATAACCAGATTTCATGGCAGGAGTACCAACACTAGTTGGAAATAGTCGCCTCCTTAAATGGCTGGAAAACAGAACATTGGTCTTAGTACTTCGCCGCTATACTGAAAGGCCTGCAATGAGTATACAACAATATCTGCCAGAAAGATACCAGGTGTCGGCCTTGTAAGTTTATTTCGGCGACCGAATCCTGCGACATGTTCACCATGCACAACTGCGAAGCCGCACCCAGCGAAAAGGGTAGCCGCTGTACGAACTATGGCATTACATCGTGCCGCTTCCCTACCTACCTCTCTAAAGATGCCCCGAGGAAGCGCGCAACATCATCGCAATCGGCTTTTTACCGATGCCTTCACCGACACAGAGGTACGGCAAGCAGTAGATCTGGCTACACCCTACAACATGCAGGACGCTCTGTCACAAGCACTGGATGTTGAGTCAGCAATACATTAGCCTGCGCCCCTAGGACCAGTATGCATAGTAATGATAAACAAAGACGAAGATATTATAACGAAGACACTGAAGGAGTTGCAGTTGGCCTTTGGAGATATCGCTTCCAGTATTCATGTTACAGTGCTTTGCCACCTCCCAACAAATGGAGGGAGTGTTGGTCATGTGGACAGGTGGGGCACCTGAGAGCTTATCGCTCTCAACAGAAGAAGAATCTGGTAAAGAAACAGATTGGTGAAGAACAAATGGTCTCGATGAGCACATCGAAGCACTTGCGTGAAGAAATTTGTTACTTTCATGTATATGCCCAAAAACTGAAACACCACATAGACAAGTTGATGCTGCAATCTGCACATCTCTCAAAGCATTTGGAAAATGCACATAATAATATGCGAGAGGTATCAAGAAGCCCCCCGCGCATTGGGTCATATAGGAGTGAAAGTTGCCCATGGCATGGGGCGAATGATGTGACCGTCCCTTTCTGCAGTGTCTTTGATGATAGCAAACACATGTAGGAAGTGGTTTGTGGGCCAAATTACCAGTTGTGTGAACTCGAAGAAGGGAGTTAGGCATTTGTCAGGAGCTACCAGTGTCTTAGGTTACATTGGACGAGGATCGAGCCTCAACTCGCAGTATCTACCGCAAGTTCCAGCACTATTTATACTGGTAGATAATGTCTAAAGTAAAATGCATGGGGTGATTATAAAGTTGCTTTACCTTTTCACGCCTTTAAGTAAAGGATTTGTCCTTACATAAGGCACAAACGACCATATACTTTCAGGATGAAGACCCTTAATGAGAGGATAATGTCCGGCGAGTTATTTCAAGAAGGATAACTGGTGTGGGTGTACAACCTACAGAGATGAAAATGGTATTATAATCTACATAAAGTTTGGGAATGTTCCCACAGATTTCTGAAAAACATCATTTTTGTGGTCTTTCGGATTTGTCGTCAAGGCTCCCAGACGCAGCTGAAGGTTGGCCACATCGACCAACTGCCACTCTACAATGGTAAGGATGTTGAAGTGTCTGTTCGGGATAAACAGGCTTGAGGAGGGTTCAGAATAATAAGAGTAAATAGAATGCTCAGATTGGTAATTAACAAGTGCTTTACTTTTTGTATCACTGAGAATAAACATAATTTTTGTATTTAGCTCTTTTATTTTATTAAGACCTTCAAATAGAAACACGGATACACCTCTCAGGCAATCATGAAACAATACTTGTTGTTTGTCCATGTAATGCGAATGAGCATATTTAAAAATCATATTTTGAGTTCTCTCAAGCGACAAACATGTCCTTCTGTCAGAAATAATATGCCATGCAGTGGAAAACATCTCTTCAGTGGGAACTGAAGTAGCAAGGACAATGAGATAAAATTCCAACGCAATCTTATGGAGTGGGTTGCCTTGAATTTTGGACCAGTATTTCACTGGATCTATTGTGCTTGGAAGAGGAGGCTATCCAATTAGTGGCGTTACCGAATGGCCGCATCTGATGTGGGAATGCTAGTGCACTTATATTGCGCTACCCTTTCTTCCATTAATCCCAGCAGATCGTGAGCTTCCCAGACACTATGTTTTTCAGGGGGTGGCTCATCATTGTCATAATGTGCCTCTGTTTTTTGAAGGAGGCACCTTTTCCCTATGAAATATACTTTATTACGTCAATTTTAATTGTAATAATCACATATAATATAAGTCTCTCGTCTAATGAGTGAAATACATTTACTGATCTGAAGACACGCTTCTTCTGCATGTTCAGCCATTCGAAATTCTGTTTTCATACATATAGGATCTCAGAGATTTGAAACTCGAGAAACCGAATGGTTTTCATGCTGGAACCGTTGTTCTCTTATAGCTCCATAACATTGGTTTGGAGACCATGCCAATATCCGTTTCAGGTGTTACTCCTGACACTTGAAAAAAGAGATCATGTGCCATAGGTATTATCTTTGTAGAGGTAATGAAGCATCCTCCTTACATTATCACCGTTATCTTCTGTAATGAGAATAAAATCACTACCTTTTCGTAAAGAATTATTTATTCCTAAACTGAAAAAAAAAATTGGAATACAGGTTGAGTATAAAATAATGCCCCAACTTTGAAGGTCTACAATATCAAAACCAAACTACCTACAAACTTTATTGAACAATAAAATGAACCGTGGAGCTGTGAATTTTGTTTACCATATCTTCATAAATCTTCAATGTGACCACCACGAGCGGCCCAAACGACATCTACGAGATAATTAAACTCGTTCCACGTTCTTGTCAGTATGTCCGGTGTTACGGTTTGGATGGCGTCCGTAATTATCGTTTTGAGGTCGTCAATGTTAGCCGTCAATGGTGGACGAAACACTTGATCCTTTATGTACCCCCATAGAAAAAAAATTGCACGGAAATAGATCCGGGCTTTTTGTTGCCAGCGATGAAGAGTCTGGTCACCAGCTGCTCTTCGACCAATCTATCGTTTCGGCAATGTCTGGTTCAGGTATCCGCACACAGATAGGGGTCGATAGGGTGGCGCACCATCCTGCTGGAAAATGAAGTCCCCGCCACCTCTTCTAACTGAGGAAACAACCACTCTGTAAGCATGTCCAAATAAGGGATTCCAGTAACAGTGGGCTCGTGAAAAAATAAAGGACCGAAGACAGTGTCTTTGGATACAGAGCAAAATACGTTCACTTTGGGGGAAGCGCGATCATGTTCAGTGGTTTCATGTCCGCACGTTGTGCCGGTTCACCTTACCATTTGTATGGAACGTCGCTTCATCGCTAAAATCAGCTTAGATATGAAGGCATCGTCTACCTCATTCTGGGCAAGAACGAAGTCGCAGAAATCACGTCTGAGTTCTTTATCCCTTTCGGTAAGAGCCTGTTCAAACTGTAACCTGTATGGTTTGTACAGTAACCGCTTTCGCAACACTGTCCATTCTGTCAATTGAGGGATTTGCATTTTTCTGCTAGCTTGTCGAGTTTATTTTCTCGGACAGCTAACGATCGCTTGTTGTTGAATCCGTTGCACATTCTCTTCAGACATCCGCGGCCGCCCGGAACTTTTGCCTTTGCAAAAGCCTCCTGTGTCACGGAACTGACGAAATATACGTACGATACTTTATCTATCGGGAGGATGACGTCCGTATTTGTGACAGAATTCACGTTGATCAGTCGTAACCGATTCACATATAGCAAACTAAAAAACACTGATCGCCTTCTTTTGTACCGTCGCCATCGTAATGCGGACATTATACAAAACACAAGCTCATAGTGCGACGACAGGCACTCTCAGTGTTATCTCTCAGCACATAAAGAAACATCAGACCTTCCCCTTCACGTTGACCTGTATCGAATTCGAGTTCGCTTCCCCTTCACTACTTCGAACCGAGAGTTACGAACGCCATTCAAACCGTAACACCGGACATGCTGACAAGAGCGTGGAACGAATTAAATTATCGCGTAGATGTTGTTCGGGCAGCTCATGGTGGTCACATTGAACATCTATGAATATGTGGTTAACCAACTTCACTGTTCCACGGTTCATTTGATTGGTCAATAATGGGTGTAGGTTGTTTGATTTTGATGTTATAGACCTACAATATCGGGGTATTCTTTTATAATGGATACGATAAGTGCATGCATAAATTTTATACGTATACAACTTAAGCCTATATTTTGCATTTTTTTATTGTGTACTTTTATAAATACATTTGTTTATTAACGCATCGGTTTGTAGTGTACATATGGGGGTCCCCTGAACAAGAGCTGGTGGTTGTGGTTCTGTAGTGGCGCCCACCATCTTGGATGACGTCACATGGCTGGCGGCCTAGTTCATTTCCCCCTCCTCACCGCACACAACCCATGGTCGACCATTCAAGTGGCCCGTAACACTAGGTATTTTTAAGTTCAAAATGAAATAGTATTGGCTCACCACTTTGAATTTAAATAACAATATCGGTTTGCAATGTCGCTGCAAATCATAATTCCATTAAATATAAAAATAAATTTAATAAAAATTTTGTAAATGTATTGGCCTGACTCTATGGTACTCCGAGTATCCAAGAAAAAAAGGGGGGGGGGTAATTGATCTCCCCGCCCACCCTCTAAAAATAAAAAAAAATTATTTATTTTAATTAATATTTAAATATATTTTAATAATGAAAGAATAATAATGTGTAAGAATTTGGTTTTTTATATAACAGGACACGTATTTTCAAGGCGCATACGATCGTGATATCATATCCATTATATAACCCAATCTCATGACCACAATATTGGATATAAGAAGTATGCTTTTCCCCCTCCACCATAACAAAACTCATTACCATCACCACACCTTACCGACACTCCTCACCCGCAACTCAACCACTATACAATCTCGTCACCCTATATTATCCCCTCACCCATAAGACCCCTCTTCGTACATCCTTAAAGACCGTCTTTTTAACATATTTGACAATTAAAGCGATTTATATCACTGCCCCAAACATAGTCGGAAATGATATTGAAAGTATCATTACATTCACCATTCTCCTTTCAAAGAAACTCAAAACACCCCACACACCTCACATCGCAAGTCCAAGACATATCCTCTAAACACACAAAACAACACACTCCAACGCTGAACCGTCTCGAAAAGCATCGTTCACCCTCTTCATCATTCCCCTTCTTGCAGCCCGACACCTCTTCTCACAGCGCTCTCGTGGGTCAAGCAGCTTAACAATCGTTAACCAGTCAGACATCTAGGAATCGTTGCATTTGTAAATAATTAGAATTATTTCATTAAAATAGTTTTTTTGGTCGTTTGAAAAATGCCCAAACCTGAGATATTTNATTTGTAAATAATTAGAATTATTTCATTAAAATAGTTTTTTTGGTCGTTTGAAAAATGCCCAAACCTGAGATATTTATATTAATACATAACAAATGTATTTTCATACAAAAAAGTCTTAGAAATTTTAAATTATGTAAATTTCATACTTTATTATGAAACATGGTCACATTATAAAGTAAACTCTCATCGAGGGATACATTTATGAACATACAACCTCTCTAAGAGAAGTAGAGGTGTTCTAACCACTGAGCCACTTAAGCAACAATGAGAAGTGTTTCTGAAATCTGCTATGATACCCATCAAACGAAGAGACTGCGTTTCCTCGTACAATTGCATTAGTGTATTAAACTATTTGTTATGTTTTTTTTTATATTTATTTTAAATTATTGTATATATACTTCATAGCCACATTTATTGGAGCGATTTTTCAGTTAAGANTTTTTTTTATATTTATTTTAAATTATTGTATATATACTTCATAGCCACATTTATTGGAGCGATTTTTCAGTTAAGATTTATCGTATGAAATTTTTTTTTAAATAATTTATTTTTGATAGTAGGGTGTGAATCATAGGTGCCTACGTTCACATTGATTGTTTTCATATGTTATTTTTAAATAATTATGTATAAAACCACATTTTTTCGCAAGTCGGCTCGTAAGCAAGCGAATGTGTACAGGCATTTAGTAAGGCGAATATAATTTGCGAACCCTTAGGAGGCAGGATCGCATAATTCAGTTTGAATGCACCATTTGTAGCTCCAGGAATGTAGGTTTAAGCCCTTTATAACCATAGTGAATAGCCAATATTTGCTTCATAGTTATGCTTTTAACGAAAACACTTTATAAGAGACTGGTTACAATAAATGTTAAAATATTTAAAATAATTTTTGGATTTTTCAAATTGATTAAACTCTATTACTACAAAATTATTTATAATCGTACATGTAAAGTGTGCATCCTTAGACATCTATCAGTCCTTCGTTAACCACGAAATCAACTATTCTGGCATTTATAATTTTCGTGTCGTCGTGCAGTAAAAATGAAGGTAAAGTTGTTGCAGCAATAGCGACACCGATTAGCCACTGAAATTTCTGTGGATGATACATTAGTGGACCCACGTGGTTCTGCTGTCGTCATGTCGGAAGGAGCAGGAACCAGGAATGAAGTCGTCTTCATAGAAAGAGATATTGCACCTGCTGACGAGTTTTTGAGTGATACATTAGTACCTGTTGTAGGCATTGAAACGCAGGAGTTACAGAAATAAAACGACGATACTGTAGTCAATCATGCCGATGATGGAACTTGCAGCAACCCAGATATAAACTTATCAGCACTGTAGGCCCATAAGAGACGTAACCATCATCGATCTATAGCTTTCTCACTTAACTAGGCTCCTTGCATATATACAATTAGTGATATCATTAAATGTGAATATTTTCATGTCATCGTAATCTATACCAAAGACGAATATATCAATGTATTGTCTATGTGTCGAGTGGACAGAATTCGCTCGTTCTCAGCTGCAGATGACTTACCGAAACAAGTGTCCAGACAGAGCCCTTCATTACCATTCTTCTTCCCTGCACAATATATTTATTATGCTTTTTTTAACACTCTCTTCAATGTTGTGTACATTATTGATATGTACATTCGAGGACTTGAATGCCTTTCCTGTGTACTCATCATTGTGGGACTCTGATTTACTATAACTGCATTCCAGCCTAATGTTATATTACACACCACAGTATTTCCCCACCTCCACTGTAAGTTGGTATATTGTTTCATAAAGGTCAGAAATGAAAAAAAAAAAAAACATATTTCGTTGAAACTGTCAGGTTCGGAGTAACATAATCTTTTAGAAGACCCCTGAATGTAGATTGCTTCAGAAAAAAATCAATTTTCATTCGACTTCATGTCAAAGATTATTTTCGTATGTTGCAATGACAATGGCCAGTTTTTGATGTAAGCTGCACAGAGTAAGGATCATTTGCTCGTTCAGCATCGGTGAACGATTATTAACTATTCATTGTTTAAAATCTCTATTTACCAGTTCGTGTCGCTTTAGTTACCACTTCAGTACAGCTCCGATGCAATGTTGGAAGATAATGCTTAGTAGGAAGTGAAGGTAGACTGGTAAAGGTCCGCCTCATTTATCTTCACAAATACCAAGCAATCCTCTTCCTCCCCGATCCTCCTCCAACCCCTCCGCAATCATCTCTGCATGCTCTACAATATCTACACAATCGCACCACAATCTCTCCACATGCAGCACAATCAGCATTACACACACCACAATTAGCACCACTCGCACCACAATCAGCACAAAATGCACCACAATCAGCACCACACACCACAATTGGCACCACATGCACCACAATTAGCACCACACGCACTGCAGTTAGCACCACATGTACCACAGTTGGCCCCGCATGCATAGCAGTTAGCACCATAGTTAGCACAGAACACACCACAAATGACCCCTAGATGACCCCAAAATTGGCCCTAAACAACCATTCCTGTTCCACAATGACCCCCCAGTAACCGCTCACACAATCCACGCTTCGCATTCATGTAGTCGTTTCGTGGTTTTTTATGTTGTTGTTCGTTACCTGAATGCAGATCGCTTCAGGAAAATACCATTAACATAAGTCTCCGTCTCGCAGAGAATTTACGTAGGTTTTAACGTACAATCAAGAGTCGTTGATGCAGGTCGCGGCTCCACGATCGTTAAGTTCAAGGGCAAGCTTTCGTACTCGCATTTCATCTTTGTTTTACGGGAAAAGAATTCTAGAATGGCCCAAATAACTTTAAACTCGAAGGATGTGTACAAGAGTGTACCAGCAATAAGAGATTATGAATGCAGAGAGATAGAGTACAGGCAGGCCCAACAGCATCCTATATTGAGTGACCAGAATGATCCACCATCCACAGCCTGCATTATTTATGCCAGATGTTGGTAATTTGGTTCGTCGAGTGATTTTGTGTGCAAAAACAAGGTTCTTGATGACATTGACGCGTGAGGTATTAGGAGTATTAGAGCGGCGCTGCCACCCCCCCCCTCCTACCAGTTTAAACCAGTGTAGAGAGACACGTTTCCGTCGTAAACACCACATAGAAAGGTCAATCAGAGGTAGAAACATGCTTCCAAGCCATACATGTGCCGCTGCTGC
>NQII01007823.1:0-17243 GCA_002778355.1 Clitarchus hookeri | reverse complement strand
TCTTCCGAGCGAGCGCGCAGAAGGGGTGCAGGACGACGTGGGATGAACTCGACTAATGTATGAAGTATGCAGGAGGCAGCTCACAATTTCAATCCTTCAGGGCAGTCCACAAATCCAATCTGCGCTAATTTGAGAAGGGGTTTGCACGTCTGTCACGTTAAATTTTTCTCGCCAGTCGTTGTTTGTCCCGTTCTTTCACGATCTTTTTCCAGGCGCAGCGATGTCGAAGATGTGATGTTTTACCGGATTCCCGATATTCACGGTACACTCATGAAATGGTCGTACGCGAACATCCAAACGTTATCACTACCTCGGAGATATTACGTCCCATCTCTCGTGCGCCGACTATAACACCACGTTCAAATTCACTTAAATCTTGTTAACCTGCCATTGTAGCAGCAGTAACCGATCTAGCTGGCGTCTGCATCACGTTACTCTGATCGGTTACATACCTCTGTTATTAGCATACGCATGCCTATACCAGTTTTTTTTACTCTTCAGTGTAAAATGTTTACAAATGAAAGCAATTTTTTCTCCGTGGCAACTTATGTGTGTGGTTTTATTTTTCCGCATAGATTGTTACAAAATTGACTTTGGTATGAGGGGTAATACATTGAAAAATGTTTTACTGTATGTTGTTTAACATTTGATATTTCTGTATATTCTCGCTACTGGCATAATAAATATTATGCTGTTATTTATATTTCAAGTGCGAAATATTCCAAGTCTTCTTAGCTAGCGCGAAGTCACTGCTGTAAGCAGGGTGCTCGTTTTTTGCCGGGCTCCTTGTATTGCAGTAAGACCAAGATACAACTCACGGCTGCAAACTCGTGAATAGTGCACGTGGTACCATTCCATACCGGCTGCCGTCGTCGCTGATGGCGCTAAAACCATACGTCTTATATATTCAAGGACCCCATCTCCTAAAAAAATTTTTTTTTTCCCCCTCAGTGGTTGCTACAGATTTCGTTTCTCGGAGATGCCGCGCGACCTGATATACTGGAATATTTAAACTTACCAGTGAACTCTAGTGGACGATACAAAATATAAATTAACTGTAGATACTGGGGTGGACGTCTGCTATCTAATTAAAGAAGGCAAGTAATTCACCTATAAAAAATACCCAATTTAAAAAAAAATTGGCGACGGTGGTTGTGGAGGGACCTATAGAAATTGAAGATATTTATAAAAAAAATTTTTTAATATCTTTTAAAATAAATGTTAAAATTTGTTAATAACATTTTTTAAGATCAAGAATTTGTTGGGGATTGTTGACATTTTTTGGGTGGAAGGTCATTAAAGGTCACAGGCATGGGGTCAAGGTCAACGTTATGGGTCAAGGTCGAGGTCACCTGGATCCCAGATTACCGTTGGGTGACGTCACAACATGTCGACCGGCCGCCGCCGGCGCCGGACCTCCAGCCACTTGCACCCGACTTCTCTAAATCATTATACTACTTTAATTGTACCTTTATCCTCAAACTATTATATTGAGATCCGAGTAAGCTTATGATTGTTAAATAACAAATTTTATTTAATATCATTATTTCCAATATAACTGATTACAATCTTAGTTTTAAATAATAAGGTTTAATTCTACAGCATGTATTGACATTTCCACCGTGTATATTAGTCTACAACATGTCTTGTACATTTGGCGCTGCTAGAGAAAAAAGAGTTAATGAAGCTTATGTATGTTTATTAGACGGTTTTACTGAACATGTGATTTGTTGTTGGCGGTGCGCATAAGTAGGTGGCGTGCCGTCAAATACGTATTCGAGAGATGATAGCAGTAGCGTGTGTCATGTGTAGGAAGGCTTCCCATATCGCCGCTCTGTCTTCTCTGCTCGCTGATTTACGGCCAAGGATATAATTGTTTTTTTTTTGCACTGGTTATCCGAAGACCGGCGCCAGCGCCAGTCGCCTGCAAAGTAACGTGTATGTGTGCGTCTGTGTGCGTATGATTCAGAGTGCCTGTGTGAGAGTTTGGGGTGGAGAAGAGGGTATCCGGACCGCGATTCGGTTACCAGCTCTGGGCAGCCTTTTTTTGTCTTACTCCGGGCTTTGTCTCGCAGACGGCCTAGCGTCGCCACTGCAGCCATATTCCCCACACTGGAACGTTCGCTGACGATAAGCCGCTCACTTCCTTCCTGTGTTCCCGGTTCTTTTTTTACCCGTCATTTTTGTACTTGACAGAACGTTATTCATTATATAAGGTTTGTTTAAAAGCAAATCTCGAGCTTGGTGCTCGGTAATAAGAATAATCTAATAAGGAGACTGTTCTTCATGGAAATATTCTGTAGCTGGTAACGTTTCAATACTATTCAACTTATATAATGGGGTGATAGTAATTGGTGTATGTTGTCTGGCAATATTTAAAGAAGTGCCGCTCATGAAATACAGATATTTCATTTTGTATCAGATGATAGAAAGGAATATCTCAAACTCAAAAAATTGAAACAACTGAAAACACCAAAATAACGAAAATGTGAAAAACTAAAAATTTCAAAATTGCTTTAGAAATCAACGAGCCAGTATATAGAAATATTTAAAAAATTCTAAAAATTTAAAATTTATTAAAAATGTATTTTCCATTTCGGTGTTGGATATTTGTGATATTGAACTGACGTGTTAGAGGACGGGTCCCGCTAATCTGTTTTTGTAATTTGTGCTGGTTATGTGTCGCCTATTTGAAAGCAGGCGAACTGAAAAGGAGAGGTCGCCACAGAGCGTGCTTTTCCAGCAATTTAAGTAGGGCTTATCTCACCTAACAGTGTCCTTTTTGTGGAATGGGAGTTGATATGGACATCACTGCAGCTGTGCGACGATGTATGATATTTAATTTAATATGTTATAATAATATAGGGAATTCTCACTGCATGGTTCCAGCACACCTATCGCCCCAGGATGCGCAGCGCCTAACAAGACTGCAATATTATTTGGTCTTCATATATAAGGCCCAAAGTTGTGTAGTAGTGAGACCGCGTACCGCAGCAAGCATACCTTGGTTCCCCATTAGGAAACTCCTCGATTTTCGTACATAATACGTGGAAGTTTTGTCATCTCAACATTTTACACTCGAATTCATTGGGCTGGTTGGAAAGTAAGATCTGTCTGACCCTTGGGTAGAGCAGCTGAACCCTGTGTCTGTTTGCCGCTTCTGGTATCTTAACCGCTGCTATTATCGTATTTTACCTGCGTTTTAATATATTTTCTTACTTATTAAATAAATACAAACAGTTTCCAGCTTTAAAAGGTTTAAAGTGTTGTAAAAGGTAATAATATAATAAATAATTAATTTTTTTTTGTTTCATATACATGACTCTATACCGAGGGCCTCTTAACTCATTCCTTAAAAGTGGTTAAATTAAAGTCTTTACCGATTTCGGTAAATGTTTTTAGCACATAGTTAAATACGGAAAATAATATTTTAGCAGCCGCGTGCCGGCATTTTTGTGTTTTGCAGACGGACGACTTGTGTTATTGCAGTATAATTTTTTTTTTGTTGCGTTGTAAACGTAAATTACAGAGTCAGAAAAAAGTGTGCCTGTGAAAGAACTTGCTTCAAATTCTTAAATGCATGCAAACACATACACATTATGAATGTGTTATCTGAAAGCGTAATATTGTCGAGTTAATAAAATTACTATCAATGAAATAATTATTTCGCATGTGATCATACAGCTGTTTTTAAAAACGTTGTTTGAAAACTATTTTACCTCATTTTAGTCTTACTAACTTTAGAAGTACTGTACAAATTTGTTAAACTGGCTGTGAAGGTAAATTACTTTTTGAGTCTCATCAAACAGAGATACGTGAATGATAGTACAGACCTAGGTTGGGATGCTTTCTGAAAGGTCATGAGATTACTGTATTCTTTCTGTACATCAAAGGCGAAACGAGAGAAGCCTCCCGAAACGCTTTCCTGTTGAAGTGTAGAAATTAGTGCGGTGTGGGACTGAATATACGTGCTCCCTATTGACAATTAACACGTCCAAATTTTTTAAGTGAATTAAAGAANTATAGAAATTAGTGCTGTGTGGGACTGAATATACGTGCTCCCGATTGACAATTAACAAGTCCAAATTTTTGAAGTGAATTAAAGAAAAAGTTTTATCAAGATATTTTTATGTGAAAGTACTGCGTAAAAGAAACCGGTTGAATCGGGAGCGACAGAATTATTACCTATGATGTCTAAACCATCAAGGGAGAAATACAGGATAAACTCCAGAGTAAATTTAAGTCCATGAATTGTCGTACCGGGAGTCAAACTCGGGTCCTCCTGATTAAGATGTGGTGAGATTATGATGATGAGGAAGATAATTGCAGTTCATTATAAATACACTGCTGGTCATCAAAAATGGAAAACCGAGAATAACGAACTTGAACGACTATACTTTGGGTAATACTTAGAAAAAGGTTGGACAACGAAGTGATTAGTGGTTAAGCCGAGTGGCGCAGTACCTACGCCAATGGCGACACTGATAACCGGTATATAATTGTAGGTGAGCAGACGCTCAGATACAGTGATACCTTGTTTTACCGCCGCTCGTGTGCACAGATTGAGTGAGATGCTACATCTAAGAGCACACAAACCATACTGACAGGTCTCAACCTTTAACCACAGTAAAATGGTGGCCTATTTAGATAGTGCATCATTCTACCACGAATTTGGTTCTCGCGTTGAAAGAAATGCAACCACAGAAAAGCGGATATGGGATCAATGTCTGGAGGAGGGTCAGGCTGACCGACGTGAAGGAAGCCAATGGCCTCATCCCATCAACGACCACGAGGTCAGACATATGGTGCGCTTGGTGAATATGGACAATACGGACACAGCAAACACCCTCGCTCAGGAGTTCAGGAATATGGCTCGTCCATCTGTGTCCACATGCACGGTTCGTCACTGTCTGCAGTGTCAAGGCATTTTGTCCAGGTGCCAATTATTGGGGCCACTACTGACTGCTTACCACAGGCGCTAGTGGCTGCAATGGGGCGTGGAACGCCGGACCTGGAGAGACAAATTTCCAGCCGTTGTCTTCTTCGACAAATCCCGCTTGTACTTGCCGCACCACGACAGTCTCATCAGTATCTGGTGGCACCCTGTTACACGCCTGGCTGAGTTCTGCATTATACATCCTCATACTGGCCCAGCACCTACTCTTATGTTATGGGGTGCCATATGATTCCAGTCCCGCTCGCGTCTNGTGTCAAGACATTTTGTCCAGGTGCCAATTATTGGGGCCACTACTGACTGCTTACCACAGGCGCTAGTGGCTGCAATAGGGCGTGGAACGCCGGACCTGGAGAGACAAATTTCCAGCCTTTGTCTTCTTCGACAAATCCCGCTTCTACTTGCCGCACCACGACAGTCTCATCAGTGTCTGGTGGCACCCTGTTACACGCCTGGCTGAGTCCTGCAATATACATCCTCATACTGGCCCAGCACCTACTCTTATGTTATGGGGTGCCATATGATTCCAGTCCCGCTCGCGTCTGACCCTCATCACGTGTACTCTGACCGGCAACTAATAAATTGTGGATATGTTGGGTCCTGTTATGGTCCCGTTTATTAAGGAACAGCTTGGGGCTGTGTACCATCAGGACAGGGCACCACCTCGTGTGGCACTCATCGTTGGACTCTTACTACACGACGGCTCTGTCACACAGCTTATTTTGCCTGTAAGTTCACTAGATCTCCCGCCCATTGAAAATGTGTGTGTGGTACATTGTAGGCCTGCCCCAGGACAATCGCGACCACAACAAATGAACTTTGGATACGCATTTAAGCAGCATAAGCGAAGATACCGAAGACGGACACCCAAAGTCTCTTTCTTTCAGCGATGTGTCGTGTAGCAGCGGTTCTTGCCGCTCGTGGTTGCGCCACGCAGTACTGAATGACCCATGTACTTTGCGTTATATTGAACTACAATTTTTATAATGTGCCGTACGTATATTTCGTATTGTAGCTAATAAATTTGGTGTGAAAGCACACGTCCTTCTTGGTATTGCAATTTAAATGGCCAGCAGTGTTATAAAACTGCAGAATTGAAAAGGATGTTTTGATAACCGTACGTAAAAATAGTAACTCATTATGTGGAAAATGAATTTTTTTACGTATTTTGCTCTACATGATTTCCATTTACGTTTAAATTATTTAGACTTTTTCAGCAGTAATGGCAGTAATCAAAAATAGAACCGTTTATATTATACTCCCCGACAAATTCAGCGCACGTATGTGAATGTTTTACCGCTAGTTCGGTTTCCTAAGGACACGCATTTGTTTTTGGTATATACAACGAAGTCCTGAGAGACTACAAGAATCACTTCCTATTTTCGGACTGAGGGAGAACTTGTCAGTATGATGTTGGTTTTCGGCCACCAAGTAAATGTGAGTCGTAGTTACAGAGGTGAGATAATTAGGAGAGTTAGTGATAACATTATTGTATGCGTCTCTCAATTTTGTATTTCAGTGCAGGTTTTATTAATAAAATGATTGAAGTTATTATATTTAAATTTTATAAACTAATAATTTACTGTTTAAAATATTTCAATTAATGTTGCTATTGTTTATTGGGAATTTTCTTCCCCATTTATAGTAGGTTTTGCAAATTAAAACTAGCTCCTAGTTTCGTTTTTTGGCAGTTGGCTGATCAGAAACGTCAGTTAGAAAATTCACAACACGCGCCAGCGTGTTGTGTGAGTCGCGAATAATCTGCGGTCGTTAGGCGGGCTTTGGTTAAAAGTGGCTGATACAAGATCATCACATTCATCTCGTCATTCTTTCGGCAAAAATTTTGAAGATGACTCTTTATCTTCCTAATGTAGTTTAGTTCGCTCGTTAAAATGGTATTTGATTACCTCTGTCCACATTGGGCGGTTTTCCTTTTGTCATGCACTTCGTTTAGTAAAGATTGTCAATATGTTTGGTCAGTGGTAAGAGTCAGCTGCGAATGCCAACATTTGTTGTTGAAAGCGTGACTGTTCTTTTGAATTCTGCGAAAATGAGAGCTATATCGATAATTTTACGCAAGAAAAATATTCATCGAAGGAACGTGGTTTAAGCATGCCTATGGAATCGTTATCCGTTTCTATTTTTGGCTTTTTAACATGGATCACAGAGACCTGTAATAATGTTATCTCAATCGCAAATGCATATTTTTGTAGTCTGATTATTATATGTTTACTTGATATACTAGTTGAACAAATTACGGTGGAATTAATTTATTATTCTTTAATTTTATGGGTGTTGACTATCTATATTGTTGAGCCAGCAAAAAATTGCGCTTCGTATTTCTGAGATCACGCAAAAATCTAAAATAAAAAGTAGCCAGGTAACCGAGACAATGCAATTGCGCTACCAGTTCGATGTAGATTCTACTCCTTAAATAATTTTCGGTATATTTTGCGAAGAAAAGTTAGGCTTTTGCAATCTCCTGAATATCTCTCTGAAATGTATGTCCCCCATTATAATGTTTAAACTCACTAACCGTATTTCATTAAACTTGGTACACGTGTTGTATATAGCCATAGTAAGTATACCCGACTTTTATATTTTTCTATCAATTTCGGTATATATTTTCAAAATGGCGTTGTTTTCAATACATAGGCCATTATATTACGTTTTGGGAACCGTTTATACGATTTAAACTAAATTTGGTACGATACAGTGAATTATTTCAGCGTTAAAATTATAAGGCAATAATAATATTAGTACGTCATTTTGGAAGATGGAACAACATGAAAAATGTNGACCGGCAACTAATAAATTGTGGATATGTTGGGTCCTGTTATGGTCCCGTTTATTAAGGAACAGCTTGGGGCTGTGCACCCTCAGGACAGGGCACCACCTAGTGTGGCACTCATCGTTGGACTCTTACTACACGACGGCTCTGTCACACAGCTTATTTTGCCTGTAAGTTCACTAGATCTCCCGCCCATTGAAAATGTGTGTGTGGTATATTGTAGGCCTGCCCCAGGACAATCGCGACCACAACAAATGAACTTTGGATACGCATTTAAGCAGCATAAGCGGAGATACCAAAGACTGACACCCAAAGTCTCTTTCTTTCAGCGATGTGTCGTGTAGCAGCGGTTCTTGCCGCTCGTGGTTGCGCCACGCAGTACTGAATGACCCATGTACTTTGCGTTATATTGAACTACAATTTTTATAATGTGCCGTACGTATATTTCGTATTGTAGCTAATAAATTTGGTGTGAAAGCACACGTCCTTCTTGGTATTGCAATTTAAATGGCCAGCAGTGTTATAAAACTGCAGAATTGAAAAGGATGTTTTGATAACCGTACGTAAAAATAGTAACTCATTATGTGGAAAATGAATTTTTTTACGTATTTTGCTCTACATGATTTCCATTTACGTTTAAATTATTTAGACTTTTTCAGCAGTAATGGCGGTAATCAAAAATAGAACCGTTTATATTATACTCCCCGACAAATTCAGCGCACGTATGTGAATGTTTTACCGCTAGTTCGGTTTCCTAAGGACACGCATTTGTTTTAGGTATAAACAACGAAGTCCTGAGAGTCTGCAAGAACCACTTCCTATTTTCGGACTGAGGGAGAACTTGTCAGTATGATGTTGGTTTTCGGCCACCAAGTAAATGTGAGTCGTAGTTACAGAGGTGAGATAATTAGGAGAGTTAGTGATAACATTATTGTATGCGTCTCTCAATTTTGTATTTCAGTGCAGGTTTTATTAAAAAAATGATTGAAGTTATTATATTTAAATTTTATAAACTAATAATTTACGGTTTAAAATATTTTAATTAATGTTGCTATTGTTTATTGGGAATTTTCTTCCCCATTTATAGTAGGTTTTGCACATTAAAACTAGCTCCTAGTTTCGTTTTTTGGCAGTTGGCTGATCAGAAACGTCAGTTAGAAAATTCACAACACGCGCCAGCGTGTTGTGTGAGTCGCGAATAATCTGCGGTCGTTAGGGCGGGCTTTGGTTAAAAGTGGCTGATACAAGATCATCACATTCATCTCGTCATTCTTTCGGCAAAAATTTTGAAGATGACTCTTTATCTTCCTAATGTAGTTTAGTTCGCTCGTTAAAATGGTATTTGATTACCTCTGTCCACATTGGGCGGTTTTCCTTTTGTCATGCACTTCGTTTAGTAAAGATTGTCAATATGTTTGGTCAGTGGTAAGAGTCAGCTGCGAATGCCAACATTTGTTGTTGAAAGCGTGACTGTTCTTTTGAATTCTGCGAAAATGAGAGCTATATCGATAATTTTACACAAGAAAAATATTCATCGAAGGAACGTGGTTTAAGCATGCCTATGGAATCGTTATCCGTTTCTATTTTTGGCTTTTTAACATGGATCACAGAGACCTGTAATAATGTTATCTCAATCGCAAATGCATATTTTTGTAGTATGATTATTATATGTTTACTTGATATACTAGTCGAACAAATTACGGTGGAATTAATTTATTATTCTTTAATTTTATGGGTGTTGACTATCTATATTGTTGAGCCAGCAAAAAATTGCGCTTCGTATTTCTGAGATCACGCAAAAATCTAAAATAAAAAGTAGCCAGGTAACCGAGACAATGCAATTGCGCTACCAGTTCGATGTAGATTCTACTCCTTAAATAATTTTCGGTATATTTTGCGAAGAAAAGTTAGGCTTTTGCAATCTCCTGAATATCTCTCTGAAATGTATGTCCCCCATTATAATGTTTAAACTCACTAACCGAATTTCATTAAACTTGGTACACGTGTTGTATATAGCCATAGTAAGTATACCCGACTTTTATATTTTTCTATCAATTTCGGTATATATTTTCAAAATGGCGTTGTTTTCAATACATAGGCCATTATATTACGTTTTGGGAACAGTTTATACGATTTAAACTAAATTTGGTACGATACAGTGAATGATTTCAGCGTTAAAATTATAAGGCAATAATAATATTAGTACGTCATTTTGGAAGATGGAACAACATGAAAAATGTAGCTTTTGTGTTATATCTCGAGAATTAGAAAACCAATTTATCTCTTATTTGGTGAATTAGTGAAACCGATGTAGGGCAAATTGTTATATGCCTTTTAAAACCATCTGGCAATTATTCCCAGATTGGTGGCAATATAAATATTTTTTTGTTCATTTGCAATATGTACAATACCATTTGATATATTTCGACCATCTTCTTATGCTATAAGTGTCTTTCAAAACCCTGAAATATGTCAAAACATCGCCACTTTTATCTTGAGATCTGTTAACTAACACCAAATTAAAAAATATGAATGTGATGTCATATTTCCGGAAACAAGAAACCGATTGCTACGAATTCGGCACTCAAGTAATACTACGGTAGATAACGTTAACTCTCATGTTTTATTGGGCCAGACTTTAATTATGAAAATGGTGGGAATATAAACAATTAAGATTACTATATTATATCTATTTAACAGTGTAAGAAATTTAAAAGTTATTTTGTACGCTTGCAGTATTTATTAAAATCATAAAATGAAGCTAACTAGAGCCTTTTTTTTCCCATCATTTTGTAACGGAGAACCAAATGAATAAATCAAGTATTCTCATATTTCGGGATACAATCAACTGATTCCTACCGAATTTAGCAACAAAAAAAAAACCAGTGTTTCTGTAGGTGATGTAATTTTATATATTTTAAATAGGGCAGAAATTTATTGTCTTAATGGTGGTAATTTGAAAATTTATTTAATTATGTTGTAGGTTCGAAATAATGAAACCAATTTCTTCTTGAGCGATAGCAGTATCCATTACAACAATTAAACGTGCCTACACAGAGTTTTTTTCCCCCTATTATTTGTAAGATAGTTCCACACGAAAAAATCAATTTTTGTTAGACTGTATCTCGGGAAACACTAAATAATATTATACTATATCTACGAAACTGTTTAACCAATTTGATCTTAAATTTGAATGCTGGCAGTATCTATACAAGTTTGAAATGAGCTGGGTGTTGCACACAAACTAATTTGTTCGTTTTTTTAAAGACAGCACCACGGTAAAAATTAACTTTATTTATCTATTCCAGGAAAAAAAAATTAACTGATACCTNGTTTTTTTAAAGACAGCACCACGGTAAAAATTAACTTTATTTATCTATTCCAGGAAAAAAAAATTAACTGATACCTACCTTATTTAGGGTGGCAAGATACGCATTTGTAATGAATTAAATTATATCATAATTAAATTATATCAAATTAAATAATACTATATAACACTATATTTTATATAGTTATTAAATATTAACTATATGAATAAGTTGGTTCAGTGTGCCATATGTCTCAAATTATTTCAACGAAACTTTATATGTAGCANAACACTATATTTTATATAGTTATTAAATATTAACTATATGAATAAGTTGGTTCAGTGTGCCATATGTCTCAAATTATTTCAACGAAACTTTATATGTAGCAGTTTCTATGAGAAACATAAATGTGCCTATTTATGGCCGTTCGGTGCTCTATTGACATCTGTTCACGATAAAGTGAAAACTAATGAAAATCCTGTGAAATTTATATTTTCAGGCCTTTGGTTACGTATGTTTCGCATATATATAAAAATTAACTTTGTCACACGACATTCAGCTGGTGCTTACATCAGATTGGTCAAATGCGCACTGCATACTCTTTAAATAAATGACAGTAAAATTATAATTATTGTAATTACCACTTTCAGCCTGTACACGTCATTTCAGAAAATATTATTGATTTGTGTATATTGAATGAGCTTCACGTCTATTTTTCTGTTTAGTCCTTACTTAACCTTTAAAGGTGACCAACACTTCTGAGGACACAAAAATGTATATTTGATTTCGTTTGTCATTAAAATAGCAGAAGATTTAAATATTATTTTTCCCGTTATAAAAACAACGCCGAGACATAAAAACGGCACAGCTGAAACTTCACCCATTTAATGAGTGCACTCTTTAAGAAAATACATTATATTTAATCCTTTGTATAGAATGTAACCTGCTTCTATCAATTGTTATAGGACATAATAATTATTTTCAGTATTATTTACGAACATATTATATTGCTTAAATANCCTGCTTCTATCAATTGTTATAGGACATAATAATTATTTTCAGTATTATTTACGAACATATTATATTGCTTAAATACCTCACAACTCAATACACCAAATGGGGGAATTTCTATTACATTACGAGCACTGTAAAGGGAAACAATGGTTATGAAACTCAATGGCTCAAAATAACTGATACAAAATTATGAGCACATTTCCACAATAATATTTGTCACTCCATGCAATTTTTACGGAAATTAGTCCAGCCACGTAGTTTTTAAAGCAAATGTGCTAAGACTTACTGCTTTCCATTAGAAAAAATCACTTTTGGCTTATAAAATTGTAGTCGGATACTGATATGAACATAACTTCACCACAATAATAAATAGAAAATACCTAGGCGACGAAAATGCATTTCGTGAAACTGCATACGCATATTAATTGAAGAATAAAAAATAGCCCAGAATTATTTACCTTTAAGGAAATTCGTGGAAATTAGTAATAAATGTTTGACATTTCGACTCATACAAATGATAGCCATATTTCACTTTTTTTTTNGAAATTCGTGGAAATTAGTAATAAATGTTTGACATTTCGACTCATACAAATGATAGCCATATTTCACTTTTTTTTTTCATTATATCAAAGATATTTTTGTAAGGGCTGCATAAATGTTAATATTTGTAGTGAAGTTATCATAGNCTTTTTTTTTCATTATATCAAAGATATTTTTGTAAGGGCTGCATAAATGTTAATATTTGTAGTGAAGTTATCATAGTATTCAAGATATAGCACTGAAAGGTTGAAAATTCCGGAATATGGGAGCCCAAGTTTACGTGCTACTAATTAACGTTGACAACAAAATCACATGTCATGTGATCTATATCATAAAAACAACGTTTTATTTAGGTATCAAGGATATAAAACACTCGGTACTCAAGTACTGGCATACTGAATATATATTAAAATAGGTATGGATGTATATGTAGACACGTTTTTGTTCGTCCGATTTAAAAGTTTATTAATATTTTTTTGTTTCTCTGAAGCAACAATGCAACTGGCAAGGAACAAAATCTGTTATGGAATCTGCCGACGAAAAAAGGAGTAGTTCTGTTATCAAATCTTGTATCAAATATGGTCGTACAAGATGACGTATGCCATGCAGGGTGCCTTACCAGCTGCTATACCAGGCGCAAAGGTAGACTTGAATAAGCTTTTACGAAATCTGGTAGCATGAAGTATGGCCTTCGCAGTAAATTTGGGATGACGACTGTTAATACGAGTATAGGTGGCAAGTACTCAAGCGGCATATTAGCAGATATTCAGTTGTTTTCCAACTTATGTGCTTGGCTGCAAATGCGCTTTAATTCCGTCAATTCCGACATAGAGTTAGTCACCCTAGCGATAAACAGTGACGTAAAATTGCTTTCACCACCGCCCAGAAACTGAACATTAGGAGCAAGAAAACTTAATTTGGTCGACTTATTTTACTTCTTCAAGGAGGAGTTGAAGAAGTTTAACTTGGAACTTGGTTGTTCACATTTAATGATTCTGGACTTTCAAAAATTCAGAACAGTTCACTTGTTGTAATGGAGCATCCTATTCGCACGCACGTGCACAAAAGCTCGCACGCGCAAACAAGTAAAGTGATGGGGAGAAGGAAACGAAATAGGAAACAATGAAATCCCGAAAACTACGTGTACTGAAGATAAAGAAGAAACTATTACTAGCATGTCAGATGAATATTATGAAGTGAAATTCCATTCAAGTAGTCTCTAGAAGACTTAAAGATCCACTCTACTGGTCTAATCCTAAGGGTGCGTACTTCAGAGACAGAAATATTTTGTCTGAAAATATGTTCCTGAAATAAGCCTATCTGTAAATGGGTCTGACTGACATTTTGTCGTGTTTATTTTATTCAGGAAGAAGAAAACAGATAGAAAAATAAAAGGTGTTGGTTTAGTTGCAAAAATGATTTCCAAGAAACCCACATATATTAGCTCGTCTCAAGTGTACACAGTAATGATATTTATTTAGTATATTGAATAAAAATGCACGAACGTTCACCAGAGTACTTAATATCTTGTTGTGATTGTCCAGAAGCAGACACCAAGCTGAAGACCAGCCAAACCCTCAATGCAACTCCTCTGTGAATTGCTAATCGAGAAATTTATCACTATAAAGTGTTCTCGAAAAAATAATGGCCATTATATTTTATGGCTGAACACAACCATGAATATATTGGCAAATACGAGAAAAGATATTTTTTCAACAGACAATGAACATTTTTCTATATCTCTTAGAGCTGCTGGTCAAGTTTGACAAAGTTATGAGAAATCACATCAGGAGAAGAAAACACGAAGTTTCTATTCATTATACCAGCACGTCAATTCAAAGAAAGATCATAAATACTTATTTAAGTAGTTATTTTGTAGATAATTTTAGTGAATTTGAACAGAGACTCGGCCGTGGTGAGAGAACATTTGAGATTAAGGAAATGGGGAAGGAATCGACCAAAGCTTATGTGAAGGAAATATTCCTGCATTAGCCTGGTGTGATTTTGGAAAACCCTGGATAATCAAAATCAGGATGACAAGAGGGGGAGCAGAAGCCGGGTCTTCCCGATTGCTATTCCAGTTTTTATCACTGATACACCTCACAGCTATGTAAGATAGGTAAAGAAGTAATTAATAAAACACTTTTAAATGAAAAGAAGTCGCAATATATTTATATATTTGTTCCCCTTGATGGTACCCACACAGGAAAAAATATATGTTATCTTAATGTTTGTAGACATTTAATTAAACTTAATTTGTGTAAAGAAATATTTCATCAACCTCAAAGAAGCTCTTAGTAGATTGAGGCTGACACATCATGGCCTAAAGTTGGAGTACAGGCGTGTAAATTATTCCAGTTGAAATAATATGATTGTATAGCAAAATGGTGTGAAAACCAGTATTCAGGCTGTTAACTCAATGACTTTATTTGCNTGTAAATTATTCCAGTTGAAATAATATGATTGTATAGCAAAATGGTGTGAAAACCAGTATTCAGGCTGTTAACTCAAGGACTTTATTTGTNATGACTTTATTTGCCCCGCGTGGCTACCACTATTTTAATCCTGCAATGTCCGACTTGGCACAATACCAAGTGTATGCATGATACATTTTGGGGTTATCAATAGAATATACGTCATATATTCTGCTTCTGTTCTACACGTAAGTGTTCTACAGAAGCATATTTCATAACCAGCGATAAAAACATGTAGTTGAACAAGGCAGGCGAGCGCTTTAAACAGAGATAGTGCCGTCTGGATTCAGCCAAAATATATTAACAATGGTTTGGAAGCGATTTCAGAAATTTACACAAATGGAACGTTCACTTTTAAAATGTGTGAAGAGCTGATACGCTAGTCCGTTATTTGCGTGTAATACTCAAAATAAAGGCACGCCTTTAGATAACTTAGAATATTTACTCCTTTAAAGAGAAAAAAATATGTCTTAAACAATTATTTAAAGAACAAAGAATTATGATTCACAAAATTAACCTGCAAGCAAATGGCGAGCGTCGCTATTACATTGTGAGTAACGAAAATTATTTGTCATGATGTCGTTAAACTAAATGGCTGTCACTAAATGATCCACATTTTTACAGCATCACACACATAGAAATATTGCTCACTCAACATTCTTAAGTTTATTTTATAGAAGTAATACATTTTTGATAATGTTATTATGATGCAGGTTGCTTTATGTATAATATATAAAAATTAATATTTGTTGCAATGTATTTGAAAAGTGCATATTAATAAGCTCCATAATCCTGAAAACTATCTCATCTAGGAATCCAAGGAGACTTAATAAATGAAATATAATTACTTTCAGTGACACAGTTTTTAAAGCACATTACACTTACGTTTGCTAAAGCTTAGTTCTTTGCTTACGAAAAAAAGAATACTTTCCTCCTACAAAATTAAAATGCCTGTAATGATATGAACGCAATTTCACCAGAATACTTAAAACAGAATACCTGTAGCCGATGACAATATATATCGTGAAACTGCAACTAAACTTTTAATGTAGAACCTCACTTTGCACCGAATTACTTACTTTGAATGATGGTTGTTAAAATTAGTACTTCCTGTTTCATATATCAGCTCATACGAGTTATATCGTTCGGATATACCTTATAAATGTGTTTTAATGAATTTCTGACACTCAAGGAATATTTGACGTGCACTGTGAAACATTTTAATAGCGTTATTGTTTCAAACTAAGTGACATGCGGTATTAACTGACTCAAAAACTGGGAATAATGTAAATATCAAATAAACACACACATTCTTTTAAGAATTTGTTATTGCAATGCATCGCAAATATAACAAAGCACACTTTCGAATTTTCTTGAAGTTTATTCGAGGCTTAAAATCTATACTGCCTTCAATTACTTTAAGTAGAAAGGTTTACAGAATTTCAAGAATTTACTAGAAACTACCTGGAAATACAGCAAAAGAAAACTGCAAACAATGCCACTTCACTCAAAACTAGTATGAAACACTTTCATTTATTAAATCAATGAATACATTATTTGAAGAGATGGCAACCGACACTTAATATCACGTTGGCAGTTTATTGCTATTATGATAACAAACGGGCGCAAAACGAAAAAAAAAAACCCATCAATAAGCTAAATTTAATGTTGCGTCAGCCAGGCGATGATGCTAAATGTTAGAAATTTAATTGTCCTAAAAAGGCGCCAAATTTTTTTCTTCTTTGCATTAAAGAAATATAATCTGATTTGCAAGTAAAACAATTTTTTATTTTATGACTAGTAAGACGTTAAAGCATTTAACTTCTTCTCGTAGTCAGCTGCTAACTAAAGTGTGAGTTTCTAGGTCACTGCTTACGTTAAAATATATGCATATACAGAGGTAGGAATATTTTTTCATACGTTTATTCCAAGAGTACTGAATTTATCGTGAACCACCTTTACACAACGTAACGATGCCGTTCTTAGCAATTTTATGTAGTTATATTTATTATAATAAATCCCAATAAATATTTGTGTTTATTTATTATTACGATTTGTGCAACGCAAAAATTTTGAAAATATATAGTAATGACGCGAATCGCTCATACTTAGATTAGTCACGACGCTAGATACCCGCGCAGGGGAGCAAATTGAGGTAATGA
>NQII01007822.1:33741-78881 GCA_002778355.1 Clitarchus hookeri | reverse complement strand
CAACTCATCCTATGGGGAGGCCACGTCAGAAAGGCGGTACTGGTGCGGTTCGACAGGAAAATGAAGAGATACTGTATGGCGTGGCTCAACTTCACCGAGAGCCACACCACTGATTGTCCATGCCCCGACACACAAGGGGAGCTGGTCGCCTCCCACTTGCTGT
Organism: Clitarchus hookeri; assembly: GCA_002778355.1. NCBI lineage: Eukaryota > Metazoa > Arthropoda > Insecta > Phasmatodea > Phasmatidae > Clitarchus > Clitarchus hookeri. The sequence continues at coordinate 78,718 of NQII01007822.1, read as the reverse complement.
CCAGTGTGACGTGGCCACCGTCGCACATGGTTACAGGCTCCTTACGTGTAAGGACCCTGAAGTTAGAGATATGGCGTGGGCAGTAGGGTAGAACGAAAAGGCGCAAAAAAATTTTTTTTTTCTCCAAGCCATTTTTAATAGCGCAAATAAATTGCCTTTTAGGCTCTACGATGAACATGTAAGATTATAAAAAAACAATTAATATCTTGTGCTGCCACAAAGACCTCGAAGTCTTCCTATACTAATTATCTTACATAGGTAAAGTCCTTGTCTTTATACTACATAATCGACTTTTGTCTCGAATCTAGGCATTATTTTTCGAGATTCCAGCCTAGAAAGAATAAAAGCAGTCTCTCTTGACATTTCCACAAACAGCTGCTGAAGCTTCCGTGACCAATTTGACGGGTCTCGACGGCTTGAGTGTCTCAAGGAAACTTTGGAAACGCCAAGTTTGTCTCTCCTGAATTTATTAAATCCTAGAGTTCATTTTGCTTAACTGAGAACATAAGCAGAGGCTCAGTTACAGTACAAGACTGCTAACAAATCAGGTTTTCGTACTTCAGAGCTCCAAAGTTTAAAGGGGGAATAACGAAAGTACGACTTTCTTGTGTGCTAGCCCGCGCCGCCAAAATTCTTCATAAGCCAAGCTCCCGGATGTGCTTCCTCTAATCGGAAATCATTGCCAGCAAAATGTTTTCCAGGTGCGCAAAGTAACTGTTGCGCTGAATAACAGGGTCTATAACCGCCTTCAAGTCTTCAATCATGTAGCGCGACGCAAGGATGGTTTTCAAAACATGTTTTGCGCCGTCTTTACAGGATGGATGGCATTTTATGTCGAACCAAACGGGAACCTTTACTATGTATTCGGCCAGTATTTCCATATTGCGAGATGGTTTCTCAGTTCGAACATAAAGGCGAAGAATCCTGTTTGCAGCTGTCAGACACCTAGAGTGCGAAATCCGACCAGGATCTTTCAGAAACAAACTTTCAGAACAGATGCCACTTGCAACAGTGTTACAGATTTCTAGTAAATATTTCTGATCTGTACTCATATCATTCTTGTCACTGGCAGGCATCTCTGAGACAATTGGTACCTTGCGACGATGTCCCTCCAAAAGCGTTGGCTAGTCAAAAAAAGCGATAGTGCCTGAAAACTCGCGTGGACCGGTCGTAGATCCATCTAATTGTTGAAAGAGATGACGTAAAGGAAGTTCATTGGCGTGTAGTTGACACATCAGCTACTGAACTGGTCGCCTGAGAAAAGATTCTATCTTCGTGATAACCCCATTTTTATGTCCAGTATTAACAACTGTACCATCACAACCAACAACAGCCAATTCTGAACAATCAAAGTTGTTTTCCAAAGTGCAATAATCGATGTAGAAACAGATTTAGCAGTACCACATGATGGAGTTACGTGCCCGATATAAATAGAACCTGGTTCCTGGATCAAAGAATAATGTTCCTCTTTTACCATTTTTCGGTATGATTTTTCAGCTTTTTTCTCGATCTTAATCGTATCGTCCTTTCTTCCATTAAAAAAAAAAAGCCCTGAAGCAGTTCGGTATTTCCATATCTCTTTTCTGGAGTTTTTCGCGGTTTTTTCTTCGCTGTCTTCTTACTTTCATCCTGTCTTTTCTTCGTTGTGTCTTCTTTTTGATTCCAACATCTTGTAAAACAGCACTAGCGATTAACGCTGCACTTGTCAGAAACACCAGTTCGGTCGCAAGCTAATGCCAGNAACATCTTGTAAAACAGCACTAGCGATTAACGCTGCACTTGTCAGAAACACCAGTTCGGTCGCAAGCTAATGCCAGTTTAAGGAGAGGCAGTGTCATTAGATTCTTAATGTATGGAGTGAGATTTTGTTTCTTTTTCTTTTCTGGTGACGGCAGAAATTATTCACTTTCCACACTCGAAGAAGGCAAGCTATCCGACTCCGTATCAGAAGTTAATCGCGATGCATTGGTTGGCTTAGTTATCCCACGTTTAGTGAGGAGTGACATTCTCTGAACTTGCCTTTGATGCTTCTGTTCGTTCGTTCTCTAAGCAACGACATCTACCGCGCCCATTATCATCTTGCGTTGGCTTCTTTGGTCCAAAAGAAACCCACGTTCTTCTTCTGGAACCTTGCGGATTTTTCGGCAAACACTTTTGGAAATCAACGCATTTGCAAGCGGAAATATCGAACAACTTTGATTTTTCGTCATGTTGAAAAGTTTTAATCTTGGCAGCGAGACTAGTTTGCCCTTTTCTCTGTCTATAGTTCTTTATCAATGCTCGATATTTATCATCGTAACACCGCAACATCTGGAGAACTCGTATGTGTGTGTGTGTGTGTGTGATACTGTCGGTACTGAAGCCTTCTCCCATAACTTTTCTACTTCTACTACAATGTCGGTTGCAATTTCTTTGAAAGATGGTTCTTTCATAGGTTTCTTAGATTTAATTTCGTGTTTTATCCAGAGATATAACTTCATCACATCGTCAAATGTAGGTAAAACGGACTCATAGAGTGGTTTAGGCGCACCAAATACAGCACAATTCAGTTTCTCCCTCGTATTCACTTGGCCTTTAGTCTCCATAATATTTGTATCATTTTATTCACAGAAATAATAAAATTAGTACCTAATGTACTTAATCTACTAAGAAACAATCGAATTAAGACGATTTACGAAAGCAGCTAGCACTACAAGTTGCAACTTGTCTTCACGCCTGAAAGCGGCGCGAGCGACTGACTTTGGCGAGAAGAGGTGAGGGGCGGGTAAAGAGTGAAGTATATCTCGCGACGCGATTCGATTCCATTAGTCTTGGATGCGCGGGAAATTTGAATCTAATTACAACTTTAGTGTAAAAGGCTATTGTAACGAAAACAGCTAGAAAGCGAATTATTCTCAATTTTATAAAACTTAACGATTGATGTGGCAGCATAAGATGCTTTTAAAGAGATCTAAAAAGTTTGAATATCTAAAAGTTATTGTTAAATGCAACTTTTCCGCACTATTAGAATTGAATTTTTAAAAAAATGTTCCACCCTAGTGGGCAGGCATGTTCCAGGCAACCTAGAAGCGCCTAAACAAGGACGAAATATCTAAAGATGAGATGTGTCCGTACCTGAACGGTGAAACCGAAGGTGAGTTCCGTCGCGACCCTGGGGCCGTCGAGTCACCGGACCTACACCAGAAATGCAGCAATGAGGCTCCGAAAGGGTTGCGATACTAACATCAGATGGTCTTAGGCGCTGCAAGAGGTCCAGCTGATGATCCAGACACCAGGTCACGATCCGGACCGCATCATGGTCGGTCTGGAAGCCCAGACTCAGGTCTACCGCCGCCTGGCCACCACTCAACGTAGTTTGTATAGAAGGAGGCTTGCGGCCCTGCCCGACCAAGGCAAGGCCATGGATGTGGTAATGAAGAGTCCAGCCAGCTCCCACTTCATGAGGGATAGAAGGTACACCCGCTATGCAGACTGGCGCTTCGTCCACAGGGCACGACTCAATACAATGGCCAACGGAGCACTCAAGGGACCTGCAAGAGACAAGCGGTGCAGGAGGTGCGCATACAATAATGAGACGTTGCAGCACGTCCTGAACCATTGATGCCGCAATTCAGCTGCATGGCAAAACCGCCACAACTGGGTTCTGCACAGGCTGGCTGCTTCCATCCTGAGGGACGCCAACACCGAGGTGAGGGTGAACCGGACTGTTCCCCTGACCGAGTCCCAGCTACATCCAGACCTGGTGGTCATCTACACCAGGCGGAAGAAGGTATCACTGATAGACGTAGCCATCCCGTTCGAGAACAGGAGCCAGGCCCTTACTCTCGTGTGGGATCACAAGACGACGAGGTACCGGGGTTTTGGCGGATATCCCTGCAGGCCAGGGCTACACCACCTTCGTAGATGCCTTGATAGTCGGGTCCTTGGATTCCTGGACCCGCCAAACGACTAGGNCACCTTCGTAGATGCCTTGATAGTCGGGTCCTTGGATTCCTGGACCCGCCAAACGACTAGGTCCTCAAGGAACTCCGCGTCAGATGAAGGTACGCAAAGACGATGAAGCGCCTGAAGGTGTCTGACGTAATCCGCTGGCCGTGTGACCTCTACATCAAGGACTTCACGGGCCATCGTCAGTACCAGGCGGACGCGTTGCCCGTCAACCCTGAGGTGGACTCTGCCCGCGCCGCAGCAGCTGCTCGTGGCCGCGGAAGGGACCTTGGACGCCNTTGCCCGTCAACCCTGAGGTGGACTCTGCCCGCGCCGCAGCAGCTGCTCGTGGCCGCGGAAGGGACCTTGGACGCCGTCGCAGGGGCAGACCAGGACCACTTCAACCTTGAGCGGGGCCCGAAGGGTGCTGGAGGTGAGGTGCCCGCAACACCTGCTCTCTGTGCACAATCAATCGGCAGCTCGGTGCCGCACCACAGNAGGGTGCTGGAGGTGAGGTGCCCGCAACACCTGCTCTCTGTGCACAATCAATCGGCAGCTCGGTGCCGCACCACAGGAGGCACCAGCCTCCCAACGCTGGATCATCGGTGGATGGAGAGGGACCTGTGAGCCCCTTCCAAAGAAAACTGAAGTAGATGACCATGGGAGCTTCAGCTCCCCACCGTTGGATCACCGGTGGAAGGGGAGGGACCTGTGTACCCTCCCTGGCGAAAACCGAAGCAGAAGCCAGGAGCGCACCAGCGCCCCCACCCTGGGAGCAGGGCACCCTCTTGATGTCCTGCCATGGCTTCAACCAGTACTCCAGTGATGTGTCGTGTGTTTGTGGACGCCATCTGCATCAGGTTTTAGAGACCCCGGTGCGATGGCCGTGGTTTCTTTGTTTGCTCAGGGACTAGGTCCCTGTATAATTATTAATTGTACCTTTAGAACCTNGGTGCGATGGCCGTGGTTTCTTTGTTTGCTCAGGGACTAGGTCCCTGTATAATTATTAATTGTACCTTTAGAACCTCTGAGGGTAACCCGCTCCAGGAGCGGGGTGGTTAAATTCTTTTAATTTGTAACCCCATATTTTTGGTTTAAAATGTGGCACTAGGCGCCACATTTCCTCATTTACTATTAAGTCGACCTTTTGTAAAGTGTGTGTTTTAAATATTGTTAAATAAACATCTTAAATCTGTTATTATCAGCTTAATCGCTTTGATCTTGGCCGACAGGCCACAAGTAAATTTAAAAACCTTTTTCAAAATTTTAATTTTTAAATCTTTAGCTTTTTTTTAATTTTCGTTTTAATTCTCTACTTGTGAGGAGCGAAGTCCGCATCGCGATCATCACTTCCGCGCCCATCCAGACGGTTCCAGTGAGCGACGCCCTCTGCAGACATCGAAGAGGACCCCTTCCACTGTCTTCCCCTACGCCTGACGTCTCCACCGAAGGGCGGGACTTCACAAGCAGCGCGTGAGTCCAGGTGCTGCCTGCTGCGGGAGAGTCGTGAACTACGTCGGCACGCCGCTCGCTGGTGATATCGCCAAAAGCCCCTGCTGCTTCACATCGTCCCCATTCGGCCATCTTTCACTTAATCACCCTTCATCTTCACTCAGTTTGTGTAACAACTATTCTTATTTTTGTTCATTTTATTATAGCTCTGTGTCCCGTTTTTAATTTAATACTTTAACTTTCCTACAGCCCATACAGCAATAGTTGTGTTTACTTTTCCGCTTCACGGACTTTTGAAACTTTTAATTTACCATTAACTTAACTTTCCATTGCTCCTGTGTTTTAATTCCGTATAATTTAACTTCATTTAGGCCCCTCAGGCAAACTTCACTATTACTTTAAATACTTAAATTCTTTCCCATTTTTATCACCAGTCAATTTGCGATCCTCCCTGCTGCTTCACAGCATCCCTATCCCGCCATTTTTTGCTTAATCACCTTTCATCTTCATTAATTATATTCTCCCATTGTCCCTTCATATTTGTTTATTCTCCCTTCATTTTGAATTCACTTTTTGTATTTTAAATCTACCTTCTCCGTGGTCTATACTGTAACTTTTGCATTTTTACCCCTACGCTTCAAGAAATCACTTTTTATTCTGCCATTTTTCATTTAATCATCCCTCGCCTTCATTAGTTGAGAGTATTTTAAGTTCATTTAGGTTTGTTTATTCTGTCATAGTTTGTGCTCTGTTTTNATTAGTTGAGAGTATTTTAAGTTCATTTAGGTTTGTTTATTCTGTCATAGTTTGTGCTCTGTTTTCTATCTAGTTTGTCATTTTCCACGGGTCTTCCTTCAATTTTCGTGTTTTTCCCACCGTTTCACTAAATTACTTTTTATTCCTCCATTTTTAATCCAATCGTCCTCCCTCTTTATTAATCCTGTTGCGTTAAAGACCCTCTGCAACTGTTTATTCCCCCATAGCAGTGTGTCCACGTTTCACATTTTTAATTTAACTTCTNTGCGTTAAAGACCCTCTGCAACTGTTTATTCCCCCATAGCAGTGTGTCCACGTTTCACATTTTTAATTTAACTTCTTCCAGGCCCATCAGGTTATTGTTGCAGTTTTCTGTCCCTCGCTTCACGAACTCCCTTTTTATTCCGCCATCTCTCATCTAATCATATCTCCCCCTTATTAATTCTGTTGCCCTAAGTCCCTTTCAATTTGTTTATTCCCCCATAACTTTGCATTCACTCTTGGTTTTTTTAATTCAATTTTTTCAAAGCCCANTGCGTTAAAGACCCTCTGCAACTGTTTATTCCCCCATAGCAGTGTGTCCACGTTTCACATTTTTAATTTAACTTCTCCCAGGCCCATCAGGCTATTGTTGCGGTTTTCTGTCCCTCGCTTCACGAACTCCCTTTTTATTCCGCCATCTCTCATTTAATCATCTCTCCCCCTTATTAATTCTGTTGCCCTAAGCCCCTTTCAATTTGTTTATTCCCCCATAACTTTGCATTCACTCTTGGTTTTTTTAGTTCAATTTTTTCAAAGCCCATAAGCGAATTTTTGCTAGCTTCACGAACTTTTTAAACTTCTTTCCCTAGCCTTAACTAACCTTCTGCTCTCACCGGGTTCTAATCCCAAGCCTGCCCCTCAATTTTGGCCCTTCTGGCACTTTTTAAACTGTCCAAAACTAAATTAATTCAATTCTGTTTTTTTCCCTCCCCCTCCGCTTCACCCTCGCGTTTTTACTGCTCACTGTTTTAATCTCTTGGAACTCCAAATTCAGTCTTAATTGTCGTTTAACTTCACTAGACCTTTCAACTACTGTTCACGTGACTATTTTACAGCTTTTTTAGGCCCCTCAGGCACATATTTTCTGATTTAAATTCACTCGTGAATTTCCCACCATNCGCGTTTTTACTGCTCACTGTTTTAATCTCTTGGAACCCCAAATTCAGTCTTAATTGTCGTTTAACTTCACTAGACCTTTCAACTACTGTTCACGAGACTATTTTACAGCTTTTTTAGGCCCCTCAGGCACATATTTTCTGATTTAAATTCACTCGTGAATTTCCCACCATACTAAATATTTGAGTTGTTTGGGCTCTCACTTGTTTTAAATTAACTTCAGTCCCTTTGCAAAACTTCCTTTTAAACCCCCCTCCCCCCTTAATAAACTAAGCACTTAAACCCCTCAGGCCTGTAATTTCCATGGTTTTAAGTACTTTTGTTCTGGAATAGCGCTCCTTACTTCACTGGGTTTTAGTCCCAAGCCATCTTGTGCCCACTGTTAACGCCTGTAATTTGTAGTCCAGTGCACCTCCCTTATTTATAAGTTAACTGCCTTCGCTATCTAGTTTTATATAATTTTTTATTTATTAAGTGTTTTGCATCCCGTACAATATTTTTTTATATATTTAGTTTATAAGCATATATCCCCCAACAATCAGCTGCCCTCAGCGTGTGTTCCCGCGCTTCCCAACCGTCACAGCATTCCTGGAACCCGAGTACCGTTGGCTGGCGGCCGAGTGATGACGCCTGCTCTTCCCTAGCCTCTCTACAGGCCCCTGAACATACCCGCCATTCCCAGTCACGTCTGCTGCTTCACAGCTCGCCTTACAGGCCATTGTTACCTCCTCTATTTTGCCGCCTTACGGACCTTTTTGATAATTAAACCTCCCATATAATTTTGTCTCCCACCCCCACAGCTATAATTTGATCCCCAAGCGTAACTTACACTGGTTCTTCTAGCCTAAATGTAACTCCGTCCTCTCCCTCGTACCCGTTAAATCTCAGGAGACGCGGTTACAAGACCGCTCACGCTAACGTTTTTCTGTCCTTTAACTTTATCCAAACTAACCTTAACCTCTCGTTATCGTTAATTCATATTCACTAGCTATTTTTATTACTCTCTTTTAGGCCCATCAGGCATTTATATTAAACTTTCATTCACTCGTGACCTTCCTCTTCTATATTCATTGCAGTGATCTGTTTGGTATCACATTTTCCTTAAGTTAAATTCAGCTCCCCTTGTTTGCAGTACTATATATAAATTATCCCTTAATATACCAAACCTTAGGCCCCTCAGGCACTTATTTCCCGTGTTTTTCATACATAATCTGTCTTGAGAAGTGCCCCTAACCTACACTTCTTATTTTAACCCCCTCCTCGGTGTGAGGCGACCAAGCCCTGTGTTTGTGTTGCCAAGCAACGAGTAGGCGCTCGACCCCGCCCATCAGGCACCCTCCAAAAGATCCCCCTTTGTCCAGCTTCATCCTCGTCCGATCGGGCGCACTCGTCTGAGGAATCAAGGCTCCGCCCACTTGGCGCAGCCCTAAGTGAGTGACAGCCAAGTTTGCCCTCGCCAAGCCGCCAGGCCACGCCCACCACCTTCGTGATACATTGGCCGAGCTCATCCACAATCGGCACGCCTGCCCTGCCTATCACCTGAGTTTGCTTGACCACCCAGCGACACAGACTAGCCAGAACTTCCTCCACTCTNCCAGCGACACAGACTAGCCAGAACTTCCTCCACTCTCCACACCTGCACTTCTTGCACTTTCTTGCCCCCCTTACTTTTCTGCACTAAATTACACTTTTAGGCCTTAAGCTCCCATTCAACTCGCCGACCGTCGCTACACTTTTCAACACTTTTTCACCCCTCTCATCTCATCTTCCCTTGCTGTTTTACTAGTTTTAAGTCAAGTACAACCCCGGACGTGACATCCCTGCACACCAGCAGCCATGGCCCCCTCAGCCGAGATCACCATCCGAGCACCCATGAACTTCCCCATGGCGTGCCCAGCCTGCCCCCAGCCTGTACTGTACTTATTTCTGGACCACCATACCCTCTCCCTGCACTTGGTGATGAAGCACGCCCGTGCCTACAAATATTATGTTTGCACCATGTGTGACCTCCCAGTGCGGGCAGCAACCCTCCAGGCCATGCCAGTACACTTCGAGCTGCCCATCCAGGAACCCCCTGCGTCATCATGGTACCACCCCACCACGATAAAGCGCTGTGCGCTACCATCCTGCCCGCACCGCAAACACCAACAAGGGACACCACCAGCAGCAGGTCCCCCACAACCCTGCCAGATGGGACGCAGCCTTAAAAACCGGGAAGAACCGCACACTATCCCAGGATGCCACACTAACCACGTCAGTCCACAGCGACACAAGACCCTCAGAGCGACCACAGGTGCAGACAAGAAGGCGTCACCACCAAGGAAAGTGGCCATCCCGTCGCTGTGGCGTCACCCATGGAGTGCCAGGTATGCCCCTGGCCGGTGTTTCTCCACAAGCATGGGCTCTGCTACCCACCTCCTCACTGAGCATGATGGAGCCCGGCCATCCTACACCTGCACCGTGTGCGCCCGGCCTGCGCGCTTGGTCAGTGTGCAGGCTGTGCACACACACTTCAAAATGGTGCACCCGGACACACCGTGGACAAAGCCACCCAATATGCACCAGGAGAACCCGCATCCACCAGCGCTTGCCAGGCCTGAGGCGAAGCAAGCCAATAGAGAAGAAGTGCCCCAGCCTGTGTGGGCACCAACTACACTATCTCCTGCCATCACCACCCATGTGCCAACAACAGCGGGACCTGTGCTCCTTATGCCATCTCTGATGGATGAGGACCTGCCTGACCATCCCGATTCGCCAGCAGTAGCGTCGAGCACCTCGACGCCACCTCCCATGGTAGCTGAAGCCATAGACCGCCGCCTCGTATCCCCTATCCCCCCCCCCAAAGGCCGTGCCGACCAGCGGGACCCACCCAACCCTGAGGCCACACCACCAGTCCTCTTGCCACCCCCCACCATCCGAGGCGACTGCCCCCTCCCCTCCCGCGACCCTGGCGACCAGAATCCAGGAGGAGCAAGATCAAGCACCGGCATTCCGGGACACACCCGAGTGGCAAGGGCGACAGGCGGCGAGGCATATGTACTTCCAGCCTTTTCTGATGCAGAGGTTGGGAGCAAGGAGCCTCACAGTGCCGGTGCCCATCTGGTCGCGCTTGCGTTGCCCGATCTGCCCTACAGGAGGTGCAAACGCCTTCAGAGCGACCGGTGTCTTCGCTGCATGAGCGGACATGCAGAAGCACATGAGGAGGTTCCACAAGTCCCCCCCGCCTGTGCTTCACGTGCCGCCACTGCCAGGCCTCCGACAAATTCAAGAGGGCGGTGCTCCATGTGGGGGCATTGCGACATACCCGAGCCCTTACACCACCTAATTCGGAGAAGGACCCGGAGGACTTCGCCGACCCAACTCCTGGGGAGGGCCAGTCACCACCGACGTCGCCTACCACCCCACCCCCCAACCAAAGACTGCAAGATGGAAGGGAGCGCCGAACCCCATGCCGGCCACGCTGCTGAGGTTCGACGCCAGACCGTGGCATGCGCGGACCTGCCAACCACCGGCCAACGACCCTTTTACCACCACCGAGGGACATCCCGCCACCATGACAGGGCAGCCTGTTACGCCCCAACACCACCGTCCCCGCCTGGGCCGCTGCGGCCCTTCTACTTCAGTATAATACCTGCAAAAATACCACCAAAACAGGTTTGTATGCCAAACAACATAATATTGTAAGATGACTGTATATAAAATATAATACTGTAATATCATAATTTGCTAATGTGATGAACACATTCAAGTTTTTTTCCTATTCCAGGCCATACCCTGTTCTCATTGCTTTCATTTAAGGTTATGTGAATAATAAGGACTTGTTGAATAGGTTGTACTGAAATTATATATTGGGAGGATATTATAACACATTTTGTAATGGTTTGTAAGAAGTGGATTTTGTCAATTCAATAGCACTATCAGACAATTCTGCTCATCAGAGTAGCTGTTACCTCTACATTTGTACAAAATACTGTATAGCCTTAATATTGTAATGATGCANAATTCTGCTCATCAGAGTAGCTGTTACCTCTACATTTGTACAAAATACTGTATAGCCTTAATATTGTAATGATGCAGTTTTATCAATTTTTGGGATACGCGGTTCATTTTCTTTCATTTAACGGGTCTTCGTAATATTTTATTGACATTCAAAATTAAAAGCAGTGGTTTCCTTTATCGTGGTATAAAGTTATCGGGCATACGTTTGTCGTTTTGAAAATCATAGTTTTCAGTAATATTAAGCATTAGATTAGAAGCTTTTCAAACTGCATCAACAATTATTATTCTAAAAGGTTGGGTTACTTTTCACCAACAATGCAGTTTGGATGGCTACGCAGAAGCTTTCCGAACTGCAGCTAGACAGCTTATGGTCTAGTGTTTATTATTTTTATAAATGCGACAAATAATCGTGCGCGTATCGCCGGGCATCAGTTGTCACCCAGTACTCGTAGCAGTNGATTATTTTTATAAATGCGACAAATAATCGTGCGCGTATCGCCGGGCATCAGTTGTCACCCAGTACTCGTAGCAGTCGATAACCAGTAGTAGATACTCTGCTGCAACTCGCCGAAGCCGCGTCGGGCGTTACGCTTTTCTCCGACACCAGCAACTGTATCCTGCTCATTTATTATGTGAACTGTGGTGTCNAATTCTGCTCATCAGAGTAGCTGTTACCTCTACATTTGTACAAAATACTGTATAGCCTTAATATTGTAATGATGCAATTTTATCAATTTTTGGGATACGCGGTTCATTTTCTTTCATTTAACGGGTCTTCGTAATATTTTATTGACATTCAAAATTAAAAGCAGTGGTTTCCTTTATCGTGGTATAAAGTTATCGGGCATACGTTTGTAGTTTTGAAAATCATAGTTTTCAGTAATATTAAGCATTAGATTAGAAGCTTTTCAAACTGCATCAACAATTATTATTCTAAAAGGTTGGGTTACTTTTCACCAACAATGCAGTTTGGATGGCTACGCAGAAGCTTTCCGAACTGCAGCTAGACAGCTTATGGTCTAGTGTTGATTATTTTTATAAATGCGACAAATAATCGTGCGCGTATCGCCGGGCATCAGTTGTCACCCAGTACTCGTAGCAGTCGATAACCAGTAGTAGATACTCTGCTGCAACTCGCCGAAGCCGCGTCGGGCGTTACGCTTTTCTCCGACACCAGCAACTGTATCCTGCTCATTTATTATGTGAACTGTGGTGTCAAGCTGTTTAAATAAAATACTGAATAATAAAAACAGAACTTAGAATACATTATTTGTTATTTAATTGGCACCCTTTTTAAGAGTTTGTGTTGCCATCACTGAGCTAGCTGAGTGGCAACTTCCAGCCATCAATACCTTGACGTGCGGTATAACAAATACGGCAGCCTAACGTGGGGCTGTAATATTACATATACGACCAATAACTGTGCGATGGAACACTACAATATTAATAACCTTTGTGGCATTGAGCCTAATCATTCATATTTGTTTTTTACAGACTGGCTGCAAGTTGTCCTGTTCTTGTATAACTACTAAGGCTAGGGTACAACTTTTTCATTAGTTCTATGTTGTTGGAAACTACAATACACAACAGGCATACCGCAGAGAGTATATACGGCCAACACTAATAGCATGATGAAGAAATGGCAAATAAGGAAAAAATATTGAGGCCAGCAAATGCCAGAGCAGTTTTAAATAAACACTGCTAATCAAAGGTGATGAAGATCAACTATACACGAAACCGTTCTGTGCAATATTTGGTGTAACTCCACGTAGATGCAACTACTTACTGAAAAAATTATTCAGGGAACTAAGTGTCTGCGATAAGCATGGGGAATCTAGTCTAAAAAATAATCATCCTCTGAAAGATCAAATACTAAACCATATTCAACCTTTTCCAGCAATTAAGAGCNATCTAGTCTAAAAAATAATCATCCTCTGAAAGATCAAATACTAAACCATATTCAACCTTTTCCAGCAATTAAGAGCAATTACAGTAGATGTGACTCCAAACAAAAGGTGTCTTACGAGATCCAAATTTGTGTACAATATACCGTGAATTTCTAGATGCATATGAATATCCATACACCACCGTGTCCCGCCAGTGGTATCAAGATATTCAAGAAAGAATATAAAATCAGCTTTGCTCAACCTCATACTGATACATGTTCAAGCTGTGATTTATTTAAGACAAAAAGTCAGAGCAGAGAACAAAGAGGAACACTGAAATTTTAAGATGCAATTAGAAATCAATCATCGGCAGGCTGAGTCCAGCCAAAAAGCAATGGCACAAGATTCCAAATCAGCTAAAGTCTGACAATGAATCTTTAAATTTGACATGCAACAGATGTTTGTTCCAAAACGCACACAATCCCAGATGTATTATAGCAGGCAATTCACAGAAATTCGTATTCGTGTGGAAAATACAAACCAAGATATGATTAACATGTAGGCTAGGGTGGTCCAAAAAAAATTATTTTTTTTCTATTTTTGATCTGGCCACTCCCTATTTTTGTTACCAATAGCCTGTGTATTACCGANCAAAAAAAATTATTTTTTTTCTATTTTTGATCTGGCCACTCCCTATTTTTGTTACCAATAGCCTGTGTATTACCGATGTAAAATTTCAAACTTCTAGGTTTAGCGCAAGAGTGCTCAAAAAGTATCAATTTGCGAGTTTTTTTTTTTAGAAAAAAGCTAACATTAGCGGTCTTTGGTACAGGTTATGTTTACATGTTAAAGTGAACTATAGTACTGTAAAATAAAGTTTAAACAGATTCTCATAAGACAGAAGTGACTAAAAAGTGAAAAGGTATACCAGTGCTTAAAAATGGCCTCCTCTTTTTGATCAGTATACGGGAACAGGAGCCGTTATCTCCGCTCAATAAGCCTCCGACGCCAAAGTACTACGACGGTATAACAAGATTTTAAAAGAGAAAAAAGAGGCAAGAGATTCTGCACATTTTCTTATAGAAGTATTACTTGAGATTTGGCAAAAGTCTGGTATACAGACTAAACAACTGAAACACTGCATTGAAAAATTGGAGAAAATTCATAAAATGTGGCTACTTTTAAATTAAAATAAAACAAGAGCTTCTTAAGTGCACGAGGACAGAGAAATGTTGTTTATTAAAGAACTAGATGACCTTTTTGATATTTCCCACAGACGCCTCTGCACTATTCGAAGAGCAAGAAAGAAAGCAATGACAGAATTTAACCCTAGAACAGTACCCTGGAGCACAAATAGAAAAAAAGTTTCTTAAAATCAACATAACTTTTTAACTTTGCATGGGATAATTTCACCCGCCCACGTATTCTAAGACGGGCACGAGGCGCATTCTTACGTCAGTCGCCCGCGGGCCTAGCTACCCTGCGGACGTTTCGCCGAGCGCGTGGGGTACATTAAACGTAAGTTATTTTGTTTTTATAATGGTTCTAAAACAACTTGAAATTACGATATTTTTGTCCCTGTTCTTGATTTATTTGACTAAGTTTATGAATTAAATCTATTTGTAATGGTATAAATGATGTTTTAGAAAAATTTTGCAAGTTTAATTNATTTGACTAAGTTTATGAATTAAATCTATTTGTAATGGTATAAATGATGTTTTAGAAAAATTTTGCAAGTTTAATTTACATTTTAGTCGTATTTTGTTTTTTTTTGGTGGCGGTGTACAAGTTTGGTTGTTTTTTTTCAGATGGCTTCTACTACGCGTTCCATGATAAATACTGAATTGCANGGTGGCGGTGTACAAGTTTGGTTGTTTTTTTTCAGATGGCTTCTACTACGCGTTCCATGATAAATACTGAATTGCAAAATGTCCTGTTGGCATTGAGCGACGACGAAGACGCATATCTCGGCGATGAATTACAAGAAGAGGCCGACGAAGTTAGAACAGATTTCCACGCGGAAAATGCTGACTCANCGCATATCTCGGCGATGAATTACAAGAAGAGGCCGACGAAGTTAGAACAGATTTCCACGCGGAAAATGCTGACTCAGAAAATAAAGTTCTAGTGACGAGAAAGGAGTTGTAGAAAGTTCTCTACCGTCGGAAACCTCTTCACCTGTTACTGTNGAAAATAAAGTTCTAGTGACGAGAAAGGAGTTGTAGAAAGTTCTCTACCGTCGGAAACCTCTTCACCTGTTACTGTACTTAGTATTCCTGATGTGCTCCATGGAAAAAGTACCAGAAGACTAGTGCTGAGAAATACAAGTGGTACGCTACTCATCCGTGCTTATCTAGGACACCACAAAGAAACAATTTCCCACCCACCAGTAACAAAAGGTTNAGTGGTACGCTACTCATCCGTGCTTATCTAGGACACCACAAAGAAACAATTTCCCACCCACCAGTAACAAAAGGTTGTGCTAAATTTATTACCACTGCCTTAAGAGAGTTGTAGCCTATTTTTCACTGATGATGTGTTGCAAAATAGTCAATNGTGCTAAATTTATTACCACTGCCTTAAGAGAGTTGTAGCCTATTTTTCACTGATGATGTGTTGCAAAATAGTCAATTACACAATCATCGAGATATATCAACAGCACACAAAATATAAATCCGTAGGGATAGACCACAAGAAGAAGACTTTGAGGATGATGATTCTTCTAGTAACATTCGACCTTCTTTTGAAAAGGATTCGACTCTCACAGAAACAAAAGCTCTGTTTGGACTATATTACCTTGCTGGTGTCCTAAAAGTCAACCATTTATCGCTGATTGAATTGTTAGACAGAAATTCCGGCATCAACTATTTTAGATTGTGCATGACCATGAAACAATTTAAGTTTTTGACAAATTGTCTACGATTTGACGACCGAGTGACAAGAAATGAAAGAAGACAATGACAAACTTGATCCAATAAAAAAATTATTCGACCACGCAGTCGAAACATCCAAGAGTCTTTACTCGCAATCTGACTATACCACGGTCGATGAGCAATTGCTGGTATTTCGTGGTAGGTGTCAGTTCCACATGTACATTCCCTCAAACCGGATAAATATGGAATGGAATTGTTGATNCTGGTATTTCGTGGTAGGTGTCAGTTCCACATGTACATTCCCTCAAACCGGATAAATATGGAATGGAATTGTTGATGTGTGATGCAAAGTCATTTTATATGCTGAATTCCATCATTTATACTGAAAAATATTCAACACCAAGAGGAACTCCTGTCGCAGAGTACTATGCACTTGAACTGTAAGCTACTATTCATGGTTCCAAACAGAAATATTACAGATGATAATTGGTTCACCTCAATTCCCGTTAAAGAAAAACTATTGCAGAAGAACATAACGGTTGGCCCACTGAAAAAGAACAAAACTGAAA
Source organism: Clitarchus hookeri (assembly GCA_002778355.1). Taxonomy (NCBI): domain Eukaryota; kingdom Metazoa; phylum Arthropoda; class Insecta; order Phasmatodea; family Phasmatidae; genus Clitarchus; species Clitarchus hookeri. The sequence continues at coordinate 62,098 of NQII01007822.1, read as the reverse complement.
TCCCAAGCCACTTTTTACAGGTAAAAGATAAGAGAAAAACACAACGATGTTTGCATTTCACAGAGAACTAACGTTGCTCTCATACGTGCCTCGTAAGTTCAGCCAAGGCAAAAAAAAAAAAAGAACAAATGATGCTCTCAACAATGCATTACAAACCTGATGAAGATAAAATTGTAAACCTCCCCGAAATAATAAGTTTTTATAACATAACGAGGATGTTTTGCATGTCCGAGGAGCAGGGATCGTAAATCACGAACCCACTGCGGTATGTGCAAAGTTTATATTTGTATGCTCTTGATCTCATTTCATACGAGTCAGATACAATTTAGTTCCTCATAATAAGACTTGTTAGTTTAAGTAAAGGCTCTTTAAATATGTCTAGAAGTAGATATAGGTTGCATTACTAATAAATGTTTAATTTTGTAAAAAAAATATATATATATTTTATGGGGCACGCATGTACTCCAGGGTACTGTAGGTGTCCTTGCCAGTATGGGTANTAAAAAAAATATATATATATTTTATGGGGCACGCATGTACTCCAGGGTACTGTAGGTGTCCTTGCCAGTATGGGTATGGCTCTAGGGTTAATGCCTACATCAAAGAAAACCTATGTGCCCAATTATCCGCTTGTAGTACATTGGGACGGCAAAATACTCCCAGACATATTGGAGAATAAGACAGTTGACCACCTTCCGGTGCTTGTCTNGTAGTACATTGGGACGGCAAAATACTCCCAGACATATTGGAGAATAAGACAGTTGACCACCTTCCGGTGCTTGTCTCTAGAAATCATTGCGAAAAATTGCTTGCAGGCACGGGTGGCACTACTTCCACCGATAATAACTGAAGAATCTAGTGGCCTACCTCAAACAAAAAAAAGGCCACTTTCTATTCTAGAAACAATCCAATGAAAACATAGTTATTCTGCTGGAGGGAAGGATTATTCTATACTGTGCAAGTGTTTACCTTATTTTATTTGTGTGGACAAGAGACCTTTTGATATTGTTAAGGGACGAGGATTTAAAAAATTAATGCATCAAACCTGTCCAACATTTAAGATTCCAAGTGTAGAACTTTTAGATGCCATTTACAGTATAATGCATTCAAAATTTTAAGCACCATTTGATGGTGTACCTCATGTGGCATTAACTTGTGATATATGGAGTGATATAATGACTACAACTAGTTATGTAGGAGTTGCTGCTCATTATTTGGATTTTAAAAAAATGGTCTCGTGTTGTATAGCTACCATTGTACTTGATCAACGGCATACTGGTAACTACATTTCACAGAAATTAAACGAAATTTGGTTAGAAATGCACATAGGTTTGGAAAAAATAACATCTGTTACTGATAATGGTGCCAATATGGTGGCGGGTGTGAATAAGCTTCTTGATAAAAAACCAGCACTTGTCTTGTTTTGCACCCACCGTGAATCTTATTGCTAAATCTATATTACAATGAATTCAATTTATTAGTCTCTAAGGTCACTCTTTAACAATTTATAAAGTTGTCAAGTGTCATCCAAAGTGATTTATTGAGAAAAAACTGAGACACCTCTTAATATGGTCTTAGATGAAATAACCCGATCGAATTCGTGTATTATATGCTGGAGAGGTATATTGAATTGGTTCCCTTTGTTCATCAAATTCTAATGTTAAATACCAAAGTATTGATCACTCCATGGCCTTTAGAAGAACAGCATATAAAACAATTAATTACAATTACAATTTTAAAGCCACTAGAATATGTAACTAAGGAATTATTGGGTGAGCAATATGTTACTATCAGTAAAATTATACCCATTGTCAACGAATGGATAAAGGTACACTTCTTTAAAAAATAATCTACAGAGAAAACATCCTCAAGAATATGATTTATTCTTAAAAGAAGACTCTGCTAAGAAGAGTACCGACGAAANTCAGAGAAATTGTTAAATATTTCAAGTCAAGTGTCATCCAAAGTGATTTATTGAGAAAAAACTGAGACACCTCTTAGTATGGTCTTAGATGAAATAACCCGATGGAATTCGTGTATTATATGCTGGAGAGGTATATTGAATTGGTTCCCTTTGTTCATCAAATTCTAATGTTAAATACCAAAGTATTGATCACTCCATGGCCTTTAGAAGAACAGCATATAAAACAATTAATTACAATTACAATTTTAAAGCCACTAGAATATGTAACTAAGGAATTATTGGGTGAGCAATATGTTACTATCAGTAAAATTATAACCATTGTCAACGAATGGATAAAGGTACACTTCTTNAACCATTGTCAACGAATGGATAAAGGTACACTTCTTTAAAAAATAATCTACAAAGAAAACATCCTCAAGAATATGATTTATTCTTAAAAGAAGACTCTGCTAAGAAGAGTACCAACGAAATTACTCAGNGAAAACATCCTCAAGAATATGATTTATTCTTAAAAGAAGACTCTGCTAAGAAGAGTACCAACGAAATTACTCAGCCAGGAACATCTTTACATACAGTAAAAAGAATACGTAGAAAAACCCAAAATGTGGGATAATNAACGAAATTACTCAGCCAGGAACATCTTTACATACAGTAAAAAGAATACGTAGAAAAACCCAAAATGTGGGATAATACAAACCCCAAATCAATAGAAATTGACTATTTAATCGCAGAAATGACAGCATTATCTGATTTACCTTTTCAACACGTAGAAGAATTAGGGTTCCGACGATTGATGGATCATGTTACAAATTATGTTCTAAAAGGCAGAAAATATTTTACGGAACTTGTTTACTGCAAACTTTACGATAAAGTGACATCAAAAATAAAGAACATGTTGCAAGATNAAAATATTTTACGGAACTTGTTTACTGCAAACTTTACGATAAAGTGACATCAAAAATAAAGAACATGTTGCAAGATTTTGAGAAAGTTTCCTTCACATCAGATATCTGGTCAGATTCTTCATCAGGAGTTCAATTATCTTTAACGTGTCATGGTACTACCAAAGATTTTATAAGAAAAAATGTTTTGAAAGCGGAGATTATTGAAGAATGTTACACGGGAGATTACATTTCGGCAACATTTCAAAGTATGTTAGAAGAATGGGGAATTCCCAAACAAAATGTGCACTGCATGATAAGAGATGGGGAATCCAACATGAAGCATGCTTGTACTTTATCTGAAATAAATAATATCCACTGTACAGCACATCAGCTGCATCTGGTGGTCAAAGAAGCTATTAAAAAAGTTGATACAATCTCCATATTACTAACAAAATGTAGGAAAATTGCAGGACATTTCAATTATTCTATATTGGCACAGCAAGAATTAGAAAAAATAAAAGTTTGACAAAATCAAAAAGTTTTAAAAGTTTTGCCAGTATAACCGACACGTTGGAATTCCAGTTATTATATGTTGGAAAGACTTGATCGCATCAAGGATTAGTTGTCGCTTTATTCTACTAATATTAAAATAGAACAGCTTGATGCAGAAGTGGATTTTAATTCAAGAATTAGTAAAGAGTACTAAAGACTCCGATTAAAGGGTTATATAAATTTTTTAAAAAAACTTTATAGTTTTTTATATAATAGTACAAGATGTCAAAAATTTTATCCAAAAGTTTTAAGACAATCTAAGTAAAACTCTAGGCGAGAGAGCCTTTTGACACTCATCTCATTCGTCTGGATTGGCCGTGAGCATCGCAGTTGTATAGAGGCAGGTGCTTAGCTATTATTTCGCTCTATCTCTAATCCCCAGGGGTCGCCTTNGTAAAACTCTAGGCGAGAGAGCCTTTTGACACTCATCCCATTCGTCTGGATTGGCAGTGAGCATTGCAGTTGTATACAGGCAGGTGCTTAGCTATTATTTAGCTCTATCTCTAATCCCCAGGGGTCGCCTTATGGAAATATCTTTGAAAAGAGGTTTTCTGAGAAATTTTACTGTTACAGAGAGAAGTAGTAGAATGGTTTAATTTGGCNAATAGTACAAGATGTCAAAAATTTTATCCAAAAGTTTTAAGACAATCTAAGTAAAACTCTAGGCGAGAGAGCCTTTTGACACTCATCTCATTCGTCTGGATTGGCCGTGAGCATCGCAGTTGTATAGAGGCAGGTGCTTAGCTATTATTTCGCTCTATCTCTAATCCCCAGGGGTCGCCTTATGGAAATATCTTTGAAAAGAGGTTTTCTGAGAAATTTTACTGTTACAGAGAGAAGTAGTAGAATGGTTTAATTTGGCGTTGCTTGTGTAGCCTCATGGTTATACGATTGCGCTGTGATTTTGTACTCATTTTTTTTGTAAAATTTAATCCTAAAACAGAAGAGATTGACGATGCATCTTTCGCCAGCACATTGGCGAAAAAACTTAGAAATCAAGATGAGAAACATGTGCCGGAGGACGCTACTCTTAAGTATGCAATTATAGATTTNCGGCGAAAAAACTTAGAAATCAAGATGAGAAACATGTGCCGGAGGACGCTACTCTTAAGTATGCAATTATAGATTTTTTCAACACTTTCTAGTTTTTTGAAGTGCTCCAATGGTATAAATAAAAATAGAGAGGAAAAAGTGTGTGGTGGGAAAGTTTAATTTAAACAATGTGCAAAATTAGGTCTTGNGGTATAAATAAAAATAGAGAGGAAAAAGTGTGTGGTGGGAAAGTTTAATTTAAACAATGTGCAAAATTAGGTCTTGCTTTTAAAATTATGGTGGAGTGTAAAAAATGTAACCCTAGCTATTTTTCACCATGTCAAAAAATAGGTAAAGCATATGAAATAAATCACAGATTTATTTTTGTTATGCGAGTATTAGGATTAGGTCTTGCCCGATGTAACAAGTTTTGTGACTTAATGGATATAAGTTGTACTTTCATAAATCAATCAACGTACGATTTTTATATTAGTAAGATACATGAATGCATAAAGACAGTTGCCGAGATACTTTTTTCCTTANGGAGTATGAAAAATGTAACCCTAGCTATTTTTCACCATGTCAAAAAATAGGTAAAGCATATGAAATAAATCACAGATTTATTTTTGTTATGCGAATATTAGGCTTAGGTCTTGCCCGATGTAACAAGTTCTGTGACTTAATGGATATAAGTTGTACTTTCATAAATCAATCAACGTACGATTTTTATATTAGTAAGATACATGAATGCATAAAGACAGTTGCCGAGATACTTTTTTCCTTATCTGCTAAGTAGAAAAAAATTTCACGTGTGATGTAACTGGTGTTGAAGATATGACAGATGCTACTGTATAAGGCGATGGCAATTGGAAAAAGCGCTGGTATTAATCATTATATGGGATGCCTACTTTGATTGGCTATTATTCTGCAAAAGTTTTGGATGTATTTGTAAAAAGCTCATATTGTAAATTATGCGAGACTTGGCAGAAAAAACTGGATACGGCAGAGTTTGAAGAGTGGCCTGCAAATCATTTAGAAAAAACTAATGCAGTGCCAATCACTAAGGACCAGCTGGTAATATGGAAGTTGCATCAAATGTTGCAATGTTTCAACTCTCGTTTGAAAAATACGGCCTAAGGTACGTTAATTATATTGGAGACGGGGACACCAAAACATATTCCGGAATTGTTGGATCCAAACCTTACGGTGAAAATTTTCAAATAAGCGAAAAAGAAGTTGTAGGACACGTGCAAAAGAGGATGGGCACTCATTTACGCAATTTAGTGCAAAAACTGTTGAAAAAAAATTGAAGGGAAAACTATCAGTAAAAAAAATTTTTCTGGCAAAGGCAAGCTTACAGGTAAAATGTTAGATAAATTAACAGTTTTTACGGACTGGCTATAAGAAGGGATTGTGATTCAGTACAAAAAATAAAGGACGCTATATGGGCAACTTACTTCCATTATAGCTCAACCGACCAAAACCCACAGCACAAAAAGTGCCCGAGCGGCACTGAGTCATGGTGCGCTTGGCAGCTGCTTCAGCTACAAATGCTCTGTCATCATTCAAGCACGATAACGCTCCATTGCAGAATGTTTTATCAGCTATCAAGCCCATTTATGAAGAGCTTAGTAAGGATGTGATTTTGGAGCAGTGTGTTGGTGCCTTCACGCAAAATACTGAGTCTGAACCAGCTGATTTGGAAAATCACTCCAAAAATACGTCCTGCTGGTTCAAAAATTGTGGAAATAGCTGCATTTATCGCTGTCTGCATTTTNACCTGCATTTATCGCTGTCTGCATTTATCGCTGTCTGCATTTTCAACAAAGGAATCGCAGCTTTATTAATTTTTTTACACGGTATGGACACCAAACTTGGCCAAAATAGCGACGATCATGCGCANTATCGCTGTCTGCATTTTCAACTAAGGAATCGCAGCTTTATTAATTTTTTTACACGGTATGGACACCAAACTTGGCCAAAATAGCGACGATCATGCGCAGAAAGAAGATGAACATCGCATACTCTTAGCTGAGAAAAGAGCTGAGGCTGGGAATTAAGAGGCAAGAATTCGCCTCATGCACGAGCAAAAGGATGCCCTGGATATTGCAGCTGCAGCAGAACCTTTGCTTTATGGGGCTGGAATCTATGATTTAAGTAAAAAAATCTCCCTTTTTTTCTCAAAACTGTATTTTCAAGTCTGTCTACGATTTCTCAAAAACTAATGTACCGATCTTGTTGAAATTTTGCACACATTTTCTAGATCAGTCATGGACAAAATACAGCCCGCGGGCCAAGTGCAGCCTTTCGGGCTAGTCAATTCGGCCCGCGACATGGTTTTGAATAATCCCTAATATTACCCATAGGACAAAATGTATTTTCTGCGTAGCTAAAATAGAATTAACGATTTCCTTCTCATTCCGTTTTAGGAACTGTATTATAGCATCTAATATTAACTAAGTTTGCGTAGTGCCNCCGTTTTAGGAACTGTATTATAGCATCTAATATTAACTAAGTTTGCGTAGTGCCGTAGTAGATGTCTGTAGATTGATAGCACGGCTATGTGGAGTACAATGCGTGTGTTGCTCGTCTAAGTTCGGAACGAATCGGGCGCTACCATTTTCGTTTTATCTGTTCTTGAGAACCTTGAGGTCAGTGTAGTTCGGACAGTTACGAGGTCAGTGTCACGTCACCTCTGCGGCTGTGTGTCTGGCTTGTGTTTCTATAGTTTTGCTTTGTTGGTAGTGTATGTTGACATTTTTGATCGTTTCAATGGCAAGTAAAAAACGTAAGGATTCCGATTGTCGTGTTTTTAATGAGTGGACTTGGAAATACTTTTTCACGCCTATTAAGGATAAATCATTGCGTGCCTCATTTGCAATGAAACTGCAGCCGTATTCAAAGAATTCTACCTCTCATGACACTTCATGACAAAACATAACACCACTTATGAAAATATTACCGAAGAACGGAAACAAAAAGCAAGAGATTGCAGAAAATATCAGGCCAGCAAAATATTAAAAAAAAAAAAAAAAAAAAAAAGCTGATCTCAAAAACTAGCTACACTTGCCAGTTACATTGTAGCATACAATATTGCAAAAAGTAACAAAGCATTTTCTGATGGCGAATTTGTAAAAACTTGNATCGCTGTCTGCATTTTCAACAAAGGAATCTCAGCTTTATTAATTTTTTTACACGGTATGGACACCAAACTTGGCCGAAATAGCGACGAAGATGAACATCGCATACTCTTAGCTGAGAAAATAGCTGAGGCTGGGACTTGATTCGCCTCAGGCAAGAGCAAAAGGATGCCCTGGATATTGCAGCTGCAGCAGAACCTTTGCTTTATGGGGCTGGAATCGATGATTTAAGTAAAAAAATCTCCCTTTTTTTCTCAAAACTGTATTTTTCAAGTCTGTCTACGATTTCTCAAAAACTAATGTACCGATCTTGTTGAAATTTTGCACACATTTTCTAAATCAGTCATGGACAAAATACAGCCCACGGGCCAAGTGCAGCCTTTAGGGCTAGTCAATTTGGCCCGCGACATGGTTTTGAATAATCCCTAATATTACCCATAGGACAAAATGTATTTTCTGCGTAGCTAAAATAGAATTAACGATTTCCTTCTCATTCAGTTTTAGGAACGGTATTATAGCATCTAATATTTATTAACTAAGTTTGCGTAGTGCCGTAGTAGATGTCTGTAGATTGATAGCACGGCGATGTGGAGTACAATGCGTATGTTGCTCGGCTAAATTCGGAACGAATCGGGCGCTACCATTTTCGTTTTATCTGCTCTTGAGAACCTTGAGGTCAGTGTCACGTCACCTCTGCGGCTGTGTGTCTGGCTTGTGTTTCATATCAAAACGAAACAACCATCACATACATGACATTTTTGATCGTTTCAATGGCAAGTAAAAAACGTAAGGATTCTGATTGTCGTGTTTTTAATGAGTGGACTTGGAAATACTTTTTCACGCCTAGTAAGGATAAATCAGTGTGTGCCTCATTTGCAATGAAACTGTAGCCGTATTCAAAGAATTCTACCTCTCATGACACTTCATGACAAAAGATAACGCCACTTATGAAAATATTACAGAAGAAGAACGGAAACAAAAAGCAAGAGATCTGCGTGAAAACTGTCAGGCCAGCAAAATATTTAAAAAAAAAAAAAAANAGAAGAACGGAAACAAAAAGCAAGAGATCTGCGTGAAAACTGTCAGGCCAGCAAAATATTTAAAAAAAAAAAAAAAGCTGATCTCAAAAACTAGCTACACATGCCAGTTACATTGTAGCATACAATATTGCAAAAAGTAACAAAGCATTTTCTGATGGCGAATTTGTAAAAACTTGTATGCTCCAAGTATGTGACATTGTGTCCTGACAAAACAAAGGATTTTAAGAAAGTAAGTTCGTCTCTAACAATTACTTTTAGAAAACAAGTAATTGATAAGCAGTTTGTCTCAACTAGAGTCAAAGAAAAGAGTTTAAATTCTGTTCTTTTACGTTGGATGAAAGTACGGACATAACTGACAGCTCAGTTACTGATATTTATAAAAGGTATTGATGACAACTTTTGTGTTACTGAAGAATTAGCTTGCATGCATTCATTAAAGGGAACAACAAAAAGATCTGACATTTTTCAAGAATTTCAAGAAACCATCACGTCTTTGACCAATATTTTTAACATNAGGGAACAACAAAAAGATCTGACATTTTTCAAGAATTTCAAGAAACCATCACGTCTTTGACCAATATTTTTAACATAACTACTGATGNACTGAAGAATTAGCTTGCATGCATTCATTAAAGGGAACAACAAAAGGATCTGACATTTTTCAAGAATTTCAAGAAACCATCACGTCTTTGACCAATATTTTTAACATAACTACTGATAGAGCACCAAATATGACAGGGATGAAATCTGGTTTTGTATGCATGTTTAAGGAATCATTTCCTGGGAATGAAGTTGTGTTTCTTCATCGTGTCATACATCAAGAAGCTCTGTGTAAATCTGCTCTAGACATGAAACATGTGCTTGATGTTATTAAGCTTGTTAATAGCATTCGTTCACGAGCACTCAATCATAGACAATTTCGAGTGTTTCTTGACTCATTGTAGTCTGAATATTCTGATGTACTTTACTACAGTAAAGTAAGGTGGCTCAGTGCAGGGTTTTTGAACGAGTTTGGGATCTAAGAGACTATATAATCTCTCCCATGGAAGAAAAAGGAATGGACGAGTGTAAACATTTGAAAGATATTGTATGGCTTTCTGACCGCATTTTTTACAGATATTCTCAGTCACATCAATAAATTGAACCTTAAACTCCTGGGAAGAAATCAATTAATCCATGATATTAGGAGTTATATCAAGGGTTTCAAAATGCAATTGAATCTATTTTCCAAACAAATAGTCAAGAAAGACTTTACTCATTTTCCAAGACTAAAAACTATTGCAGTTAGAGAAGACAAACTTAGGAGCTATTAGAAAAGCCTGAAATGTCTTCATGAAGAATTTAACGAAGATTCAAAGACTTCAAAGTTATCGAACAGGACCTGGTGATTTTTAGCATGCCATTTAAAGTGGATTGTGAATCAGTCAAACCAGAATTGCAGCTCGAACTGATTGAGTTGCAATGTAACACTGAATTGAAGCAACTATTTCTCAACGTTTCTAATATTAAGTTCTACAAGGCCCTGTCAAGATCACGTTTCCCAAACCTGAAATCTCACGCTCAGAAGATAATTGCTAGGTTTCCAACTTCCTTCATATGTGAACAGAAGTTTTCTACTATGAAGCTTCGCAAAAACAGCATTGGAAACAGATTGACTGACCACCATTTAGCTTCACTACTGCGAATCAGCTCATCCCAGTTTCTACCAGATTATGAACAACTTTTAGAAGCTCAGTCACAGTTTAATCTGTCACATTCACCTTCATACTCTTCTACAGAATAATCAATTTACCATTATAGCCATTCTAAGTTGTGTGTGATGTAAATATCAAAAATAAAGTTTGTCGCATGCAGGTTTAAGGATTAGGGAACGCCGTTGGCTCACATCCATCACCCCCTCACACCACCCACGCCTCACGCACTTCGCTAGGCGCCTTCTAGACGGCACGTGGTACCACAGGCAGATGGAAAATTCCGGTACACGTGGAGCTGAAGCGTAGGCCTTCCCCCTTCACCCCGGACACCTCTCGCCCACCGCGAGATCTGTGGAGTGCAGGGCTTTTTCGAGTTATCAGCAAATTATCACGTGTAGTTCGCCTGAACGCAGTAAATACGCACCCCGGAAGTATCGCTGATGAAAGTAGGTATTATCCCCCCTGCCAAACCTTCAGAAACGAGGACACGTGAGTTGGAAGGCTTGGTTAGGCGTCTTCCACTTCACCCCTCTCAACCCCTTCCCACCCCTACAAGGTGCCACGTGCCGCCAATTCAGGACAAAGGCGGGCGTGTATAAAAACCCCCTTCCAAGAATAGGAGGGGGTCAGTAATATCGGGTACGTCAGGCAGTCATATCGGGGCAGTCAGAGGCTGCGATACTCCGTGCCGGGAGAATCAGTTACGTCAGTAAAGTCAACCAGTCAGTAGAAGATCGCCGAGCAGAGAGTCAGGTCAGGGGTTCGGACCCCTGACCACGTCAGTACGTCAGCAGCAACTGTGGCCTTGCCAAGGCCTACCCATCGCCGGAGATCACCCACCACAGCTGACAACACCCGCAACAAGAGTTAAGTATGACAATCACCGTCACGAGAAGCCCACTCAACCACGAATTCGCCCAGTAAATCCGAGTAACCAAACTATCACAGTACCGCACCTCTCAAGTGTTGATGTTGTGTATTTGTGAATATATACGAGACAATATATTCGTACTTCAAAATACAACAGTAATAGTCTACCTCATTACAATACCCACAACCTCCACGTACTTTATAGTCGGTGCCTGGGGGACATTAACTCTGACCATATAAGCCACCATGTCTTCAACAGTGTACCAAAGCAAGATGAGTTAAGTTATCACTTATAAAAATTTGTTTTGTTAAAATTTTTTTTTTATCTAGCCCTTCCCTTAAAAATGTTGCCCATGTCTGTTTTAGATAGTATTGACTAATGCTTGAACGAAGAATTTTTTTTTCTTCAATCACAACACATTTTATAATGCAATACATGGTCTAGATTAGACTAAAAACCATACTTTTTGCATAAAACTCTCCCAGAAATTCAAATTTCCAGTTTTTTTTTTATCCTTTGTTCAATCACTATTTACACTAGGCTACTAACAGAAAATTTTTGGTTTTTTGATTTCAGATGAACCAATCATGAGTTATCCTGTCCACCGCGAGGATACTTATGGGGGGGGTGGGGTCCTCCGAAAACCAGCTCTCAATGGCTGAATTTTCAAAATTTTTATAAAATATTGTTTAAATGGTTTCTTTTATAAGCTCAGTTTAAATAAAATAATTTTTTAATTATATTTCACAAAATTAGGGAAAATATGCTATTTTTTTTCCGTTTGAAACCAATGTAACCCCTTAAAGTATATGACGAGATTCAGATTTCTGTTAGTAGTGGAGAAAGTCTAAATATCAGTACACCCGCCATTCTTGATTTTGTGTCTTCTTTGAAGAATGAATTAGAGGATCGTTTTTCTGAAATTGACAAAACATACTGTTCCAACTAGCAACATTTTTAGACCCACGGTAAAAAGGTAAATTTTTCAGTGATTTTCTCATCAAAGGTATAAAACAGAAATTACTTACAGCTTTAGAAACTGAAGTAAATACAATTACTACAATTAGCCCAGAAAAACCAAATACTGTTAGAAAAGAACATTGCAATAGTTTAGAAGACTGTATGGCCAATATTTTAGATAGTGATGATGAGGAAAGAGACTATCAGATATCAGATACAAAAGAAAATTTGCTCACAGAGTATGTCAGAGAAAAAAGATTATCAAGAGACCAAGATCCATTAAAGTATTGGCAGATTAACAGTAAAAAATTTGGAGGTCTCCGTCACATTGCTTGCACATATTTATCACCACCTGCAACAGGCATTCCAAGTGAGCAGTTTTTCAGTGCAGCAGGAATTGTTTATGATCCTCATCGTAATAAGACTTTTGGGAAACAAAGCTTCCAAGTCACTGTTTTTAATTTACCATCACTTAATTTTAATTATCACGTATAATTTTTTTTCAAGTTCTTGAAAATGTGATTTTTATGTAATGTCAATACTAACAGTACCTTGATAACTACTTTAATTAGAATATCACGAAGATTTGAGGTTTGATCTCAGTATAAAGATAGTTTAATTAGTACCTTATAACTTGCTTTACTTGTGACTTAATATAATTAATGTTTAAATATTCCATTATTTTAAATAGTGTATCACAAAGTGATCTCATTACAAATATACTTTTATTAGTACCTTATAACTTGCTAGGTATATTGGTACTAACTATAATAATTAATTTTTGTTTAAATATCTGTTGCAATATAAATATGCCAAATGTGATTTTAAGAAATAAACATTAATTTAAATTTAAGTTAATAGTATTTTATTGCTATTTGCTATCTATATTTAGAATTTCATATACATAATAAAATTTAATAATGTAAAAGATCCGTTTAAGACCAGCCAAAGAGTAACGGATACGGATCTTTTTCTCCCACGGATATCAGCTGATACGGATACAGATATCCGGCACACTACTTAAGAGCACAGATAAATAGTTAAAAAAGACTGCTGGGGACAATGACAGCACTGACGACAGCAATGTGACAAAGCAAGTTAAAGAAGAGATTATAAATCAGATAAACCGCAGGTTTTTTTTAAATTGAAGACTATCATTAAAATGCAATTTGCTCCTTGTTCTATCCCAGATTTAGAAAATATACACTTCCAATACCCCAAAGCTTGTGCTACACCAATATCTTCAATAAGACGAAACAAATGTTATCCTTGCCACCAATAGTAGCAGTAGTGGCCCAGATAGCGATTATTCTGTGGAGCCAGTATATGATTTTTGGAGTTGTCACAAGACCTTAGCGCACACGAAAAAAAAAGCAAAAGTAGAAGCCGTTCGTCTGTAAATAAGAATAAGACGCCTTCTTTAGCTAAAAAGTATGAAATGACCGTTTATTAGGCAACACCAGTCGCTCCATTGTCCACTAATCCTTTACAGCAATGGGAACATATGAAAGTTGCGTTCCCGCATTTATACAAATTAGCAATTGCATATCTAACATAACAATTCCAGCTGTATCTGTTCCTTCAGAATGTTTGTTTTCTAAGGCAGGATATACCATGTCGATAACGAGGAACAGGCTGTCAACAAAACGTTTGGACAAATTACTGTTTTTGGTTGATTGTACAGAGGAAGAATGGGAGATTTGATTTTTAAGTAGTCGTTTCTCTGTGCAACCACACAAAATAAAAAATGATAATTAACATACCTGTAATTAAAACGAATAATTTAACAAAAAACGTTGATTAATTCATAAGAGTTTTATTCTGTTGATACCTTCAGGTATCGATACTTTTGTTTCAATACTTTTTATGTGATACTAAGAGTACAATATCTATACTTTTGATTTGATACAGTGTCCCTAGCCGAAGCACCAGGTAATGATAAAACATCTGTGGAAAAATTTCAAAGCATACGAAGCCATAGATCCGGAAATTGGAAAAGCTGCAAGAGGTGTCATAGAACGTCACCTATGGTACTTGTCCGACGAGCTCGTAGGCCTTGCCTTATTTTCAAACAAGGTGACATGTATTGAGAAAGCAGCCATTGTTGAGGGAATGAAAGTTGAAGCTGACTCTCGCTTGGTCAGATGTAACCCTACAATTTTAAACAAATGAGACCGCCTTGAGAGCCTTTGTATTAAAAAGGACATTGCAAACACTCTTTTTAACATTAAAGACTCATTCTTGCAGTTAATTCCAGAAACTTAATGAAAATTGTGATTATCTCAAAGGCAAAGATCTTGTTAAAAACTTTCATGTTGTTAACAATACAGCAGAAAGGGGTGTTAAATTATTTAAAGATTATAATAAGTTACTCTTAAAAAATGAAGACAAAAAGCAAATTATACTGCACATTGTCAAACAGAAGAGGAAAAAAGTGTCCTGTGTGAACCAAAAAGTCACNAAATTATTTAAAGATTATAATAAGTTACTCTTAAAAAATGAAGACAAAAAGCAAATTATACTGCACATTGTCAAACAAAAGAGGAAAAAAGTGTCCTGTGTGAACCAAAAAGTCACGTCGCTACTGAATGTGATCGCAAATAAAGAAACAACGCGTTCTATGTAAAATTTGTATTTTTGGTTGTTTAAAGTATTTTTATTGTAATAAACCATATTATTCCACATCTATCTGTATTTTTCTTAACTCCCTACTTCCTAATGTAATTAGTAATCTCACAATTAATTTTGATATTTCCGATTCGATGAGCATCACCTTCCAGTAGATAACTACTCTAAATTTTGCACATATGAAGATAAAGACATGTGGGGTGGCGTGACCGCTAGGTCAATTTCATTTCTTATTCATTTAAACATGGACCACCCTAATGTGGAGCAAGAAACAAGGCAGTCATGGATGTGGAAATTGCTGTTTGTATAACATTCTAACTACGGATGTAATCAAAAACAGATACATTTAATTATATGGTCTGATAACTGCAAAGCACAAAACAAAAAATCAGCAGGCACTAGCAATGTATTTCACATTGATAGCAAAAGGTTTTTTTTTATGAGTTAACACACAAATTCCTTACAACTCGACATATTTTTATCATATGATAGGAACTTTGCTGTTATTTAGAACGCAAAGAAACAATGTTCAGCACAGATTCCACGAGATCTTTTAGAAATTGTTGGTGCAGCAAGAATCAATTTATCTTTTCTTATAGGCACCACCCTTGTTTATTGACGAAGAAGTTAGCCCAAGAAACGCCTACCACTACTAAGTTCAAGATTTCAATCCTGTGAAATTAGGATTAGCAAGGAACAGTTTAGGCATGTAGATGTTTGCTCATGTATCTACACTGACATAATGAAAAGTGGGGTGACATCACATGACTTTCGAAACTATGACAGTGTTCTCTCCAACACGTAGGGTTCTTTAGAGATTCAAAGACTGACATTATAGATATGGGCGGTTCTCTGTAAACTCTTAAATGGCTGTCCGGACCAAATTGTAAGTAATATTGNATCACATGACTTTCGAAACTATGACAGTGTTCTCTCCAACACGTAGGGTTCTTTAGAGATTCAAAGACTGACATCATATAAATGGGCGGTTCTCTGTAAACTCTTAAATGGCTGTCCGGACCAAATTGTAAGTAATATTGAAATATAATAAACGAAAAGCACTCCAAACGCAAGTAAAACAATAAACCAAGAATAAAATTGATTGCACGATGGTATTTATTACAGTTTGTTAGTACATGTTCCCAAAACCACTGGGCTGTCCCATTTCCAGAATTCACGCTTTGAAGTAATTTTTTATAAGTTTTATGAATACTACGTAATTTTGTCACTTGATATCTAAAAACAGAATAATGCAAGTATAGTTTTTGTATAAAAGAAGACCCCCTCGTATTTGTTGTATTTTATTCATTTTCCTTAATGTTGTCTGGAGTTTTAATGCATAGTACCCTGCTCAAAATTCAAACCACAAAAAAAAAATTCCATTGTGTTTGTAAATCATGTTTAGCGTAAAGTGGAACGTAACCAGTGTGACGTTAGCGTCAGTCATGTGAACGGCGTCAATGCACCATTTTGTATTGTGTCAGTGAATCATTTGTGGTGAGGCCACGCGTCCAGGCTACGACACAGTCCTCTGTTAAGTATTTTTATTTATATTTATCTGTTTAATTTGATGTATTTTATTTATTACTCTTATGATTTGTGTACAAACCTATCAGTTGTCACAAAATGAAATGAATTGCAATAGTTAGGTTAAGAATACGTGATTTGGTCCGAAAGCACAGTCCCCTGCCTAAAAACATAGCAGGGGTCTGTCCTCCATTCCAGGGGATTGTGGAAATTAGACAATGGTCACTTTTTAAAAGTAAATTTGCTCTACTTGTTTACATTTCTAAACGCAAGACTTTGTTGCAGGTTTGATGCATTTACTTTGAGATGCCTCCTACAAAAAAAAAAGCTATCCAAAGAGGAATTATTACAAAAAAGAGAAGCAGAAAAACTAAGATACCAACACAGAAAAAATGACCCTCAAAAGAGGGAAGAAATGAAAGAAAAGGAGAGGTTACAATACCAGAAAAAAAAAAGGAAAAAGGTTTGAGAAAACTCTACGTGAGCACAGAGCTGCCTTAAAGAATTGGAAAGAACACTGTGCTGCTTACCGTGCCAAACACAAGCGAAACAGTGTTACTAATACATTTATACGTGAAAACATGCCGTCAGATCCTGAATACCTTACTCCAACTTCAGGACACCTCACTCCAGTTCTAATACACCTTCGTCCTGCTCCAAGCTCTGCCGCCGGCAGTGCTAGTGCAAAGCGAAGAAGACAAGCCAAAAAGCAAAGAAAACATTTTAACAAAGAAAGAAATGAAAAAATAGCATGTTTACAGAAGCAACTTGAGAAGTACAGGAAACAATTAGCAAGACTTGAATGTAAAAACAAAACAAATATAGAGGATACACCGAATACAAAAATGCAGAAAATGTTAGATGAGCCTAATAGTACAAAAGAGGTAGTCAAGAAAGCGTTATTTGGCGATGTTCTTAATAAACAGCTGAAAGAAAATTATTCAAGATTTAAGTGTAGCATCGATAAACAAATATTTACAAAAGTCGTGTCTGGAGTTCTAGACCAAAAGTATAGGTATTGGATATCCAAAGATAGTTCTGTTATTTATTGAGGCGTAAACAAGTCAAAACCCTACACTTCTTTGGCAGTGACTATAAACCGACGGATGAGAATACCTCATAGTTATAAGCAGGTGGTTCAGGAAAATTTTTTAAGACTATAGCAACAGCCGTATAGGATGGGGAAAAAAGGAATTTATTACCAGAAAAACTTACAAAAAACAAAAAAGGTATCTTCTTGATACAATTCGTCATTTATATAAAAAATTTGTGACATAACTTCAAAATAAGTTATCAAACATTTTGTCGATTTTGTCCGTTCTGGTAGTCCAGCCAAATGCTCAAAATCGTGATACATGCTTATGAATAATCCACAGTAACTTGGACATGAAGCTATACGCTCTATATGAAGCAAAAATGGTATCTTACAACAACCACCAGAAGTTACTTGAAGAAGTGTGTTGCGATCGGTACAACGTAGACTGTTTGTCAAGAAGTTGCCTGATTTGCGCCACTAAGACTCCCAGATACAAAGAGTTTGACGATACAAAAGTCATGAAATATAAGATGTGGATTGCTGAGAGGCAAGAGATTCAGGATCTGAAAACTCAAAAGCCGCAGAAAGTGACAAAATATTGAAAATAATCTGTTGCTGTTCATCCGCGTCAACTTATAACACAGTTGCATTAAGATTTAGAAAAGTTCTTTGACCATCAAAGAAATATTGTACATCAATTTGATACCATGAAGGATTTAACACAAAATCTACAAGACGAGGATGTCCTGATCCACATGGATTTCAGTGAGAATTATTGCACCAAGTATGCGGAAGAGATACAAGCCTTCCATTTTGGTGGATCTCGAGCCCAGCGGAGCTTACATATAATTGAAATTNTTATTGCACGAAGTATGCGGAAGAGATACAAGCCTTCCATTTCGGTGGATCTCGAGCCCAGCGGAGCTTACATATAGTCGTAATTTATCCAAACAATTCAATACGCTCATATTGCACAGTCTCCAAGAACATAGCCCATTCACCTGCTGCCACTTGGGTACATTTACAACCAATTTTCAAAGCTCTACCACGTGGAATTAAACTTGTACATTTCTTGAGTGATGGCCCTGTTACGCAATATCTTAACAAAACAATGTTTTTCATAATGGCGTCTAAACTCTCTGAAGAAATTCTAGCTGTAGAGCAATTTACATGGAACTAAACAGAGAGTGGACATGGGAAGGGTGCACCAGATGGCGTCGCAGCCACCTGCAAAAGAACAGCAGATTTTGTCGTAAATGCTGGTGGTGATATCAATGATATTGAATCATTTGTACAATCCATCCAAGAGCGATGCCCTGGCATTACATGCATCACAATTGATGGTCAAGACATCCAGGCAATGATCAAAAAAATTGAAAAGGAGACGTCCACACAGAAGTGTTTCAAAGGCACCTTGAATGTGCATCAAGTCACGGGTGACTTTTTCAGCTCTATCCCCAGTCTCCCCTCAAACTGTGTAACTCTGACAATGAGAAGTCTCAGCTGCTTGTGCAACAACTAAATTTGTGAGCATTTTAAGATAGGAAATATCACTTATGATTTGAAACCCCGATGGAGAGTAGATGATGTGTTTTCCGAGTCAGAATTGGAAAACAATCTCATTTCAGCTGAACTCACACCGGACATGGAAACTAAAGCCCTGGACGCCGAAGTCGCTGGCACCAGTGGTGAACAGCAGCTATGTTGCAATACTGGAGACTACGTTCTCGTAAGACTCTCGGTAAAAAATATGGACTAACAATATGCTGCTGTGATAAATGAAATCGATGAANCAAAGTCGCTGGCACCAGTGGTGAACAGCAGCTACGTTACAATACTGGAGACTACGTTCTCGTAAGACTCTCAGTAAAAAATATGGACTAACAATATGCTGCTGTGATAAATGAAATCGATGAAGAAGAAAATGATTTGAGAATTAGGNTCCAAACAGAAGTGTTTCAAAGGCACCTTGAATGTGCATCAAGTCACTGGTGACTTTTTCAGCTCTATCCCCAGTCCCCTTCAAACTGTGTAACTCTGACAATGAGAAGTCTCAGCTGCTTGTGCAACAGCTAAATTTGTGAGCATTTTAAGATAGGAAATATCACTTATGTTTTGAAACCCCGATGGAGAGTAGATGTGTTTACCGAGTCAGAATTGGAAAACAATCTCATTTCAGCTGAACTCACACCGGACATGGAAACTAAAGCCCTGGACGCCGAAGTCGCTGGAACCAGTGGTGAACAGCAGCTATGTTACAATACTGGAGACTACGTTCTCGTAAGACTCTCGGTAAAAAATATGGACTAACAATATGCTGCTGTGATAAATGAAATCGATGAAGAAGAAAATGATTTGAGAATTAGGTTTTTGAAGATTTGTGATGACAAGGTACAAACCTTTAAAACAGATGAAAATGATATTTCAGACGAGTCCTATGATCAGGTAATTCAGAAATTGGATAGTCCTGATTTAATGCTAAAGGGGAAGAGGGTATTTTATAAATTCCCGGCCTTAGTGGACGTTTTTGAGCAATAATGTGTTCGCCCTAATTATTGTGTTACAAATCAATCTGACTGTGATTTAACGTGCTTTATTTGATTAAGAAAAACAATACATATATTATATAATCAGCATTGTAAGGTAACTAAGTAGCACATTGTTGTCATACTTATGGTTTCTTTATTGATGAGACTGTTCTTATTTTTTCTATTCTAACTGTAAAACAGTTATGGTATGACGAAAGAATTAAACTGACTGATTTTGCATGCATCATAGATATTTATTTAAGTAAACAAAGCTATAAGTTGATCTCAGATTAAGTACACAATATTAGAAGTGGAACAGGTATTTGTTAATTTAAAAAGTTTTTTTATTATTCAGTACAAGCATTGTAATTATAGCAATGCTTGTAATGCATAAGCATGGTGTATATTAATTAATAAATACTACAATGGTGATTTTGATTATTTAAAACAGTCCCTTGTCATGCCTAAAACAGTCCTCTGTCACATTCAACAGTCCCCTGCGATTATTTTCCAGAAAATAGTAAATATCTAGAAAAATTGCTATTAATTCAATGGGCCTTTTTATGTATTAGGATTAACGGTTATTTATCTAGCCCTTAGTAAGGTTGTTTTCACTAAAAAGATTTTAAAAAATGTCCGGACAGCTTTGTATGGGTCATTAACGAGCTTACAGGGAATCCCCCATATATATATATATATATATACATACGAGGGGGGAACCAAAAAGTAACAGGAATTGGGCTGCGGTGGGGAGGGAGAGTGGGGGAACCCATTGTTCGACCAGGTGTCCGTCAGGGACATGTCTCCTGAGTTAGTGTGCAAAATTCTGTCCGTATGAGTTCATCGGTTCGCTCGTGGGAATTTTTTTAGTGAAACAACTTTTTACATTTCGGCGAAAAGGTGATGGCCGATGTCGAGAGCAAAGCGGAAATTGTTGTGGAAATTGGCCGCGGAAACTATTGTAATGATAGACTGCTTATGAGGATGCTGTCCTTAGTAAAACCAGAGTCTACGAGTGGTTTTCACGTTTTAAAAACGAGAAATGTCAATTGAAGACCAACCCTGTTCAGGACGCCCCTCAACGTCAAGTGACGAAAACATCGACAAAATCAATTCTCTCGTTCGTTAAGACCATCGCCGAAACATTGATCAACTCTGTGAGATGTCTGGAATATCATGGAGTTCAATTCAGAGGATTTTATCCAAAGATTTGCACATGACAAGAGTTGCAGCCAAATTTGTCCCTCGCCTTCTCACAGGCGAGCAAAGGGAGCGTCGACTTCAAGCATTTTTTGAGCTTCAAAATCAGCTCAAAGAGGACCCTGAACTTTTTTCCAAGGTGATTACTGGTGATATGGATACGACCCCAAAACAAAGCAGCAATCCAGCCAGTGGAAGACACCTGGCTCTCCTCATCCCAAAAAAGCTCGCCAAGTGAAGTCAAACATCAAGACAATGCTCATTTGTTTCTTTGATTTCAAAGGTGTTGTGCACGCAGAGTTCGTTCCCCCGGGTCAAACTGTCAACCAGAAGTTCTACTTGGAGGTTTTGAAAAGATTGAGGGAGAGTATCCGGAAGAAAAGGGCAGATCATTGGCGCACAAGCGCCTGGTTCTTCCATCATGACAACACGCCGGCCCACACTGCTCTCTCCGTACAGCAGTTTTTGACCAAAAATGGTATGACACCAGCTGTCCACCCTCCCTACTCACCAGATCTAGCCCCCTGTGATTTCTTTTTGTTCCCCAGACTCAAAAGGGACATGAAAGGAAAATGTTTTGCCACTGTGGAGGAGGTAAAACAGTATTCGCTGGAAGGCTTAAAGAACATCCCGATAAGTGAATTTAAAAAATGTTTTGAACAATGGAAGGATAGTTTGCAGAGGTGCATTGTGGTCAAGGGAGAATACTTTGAAGGTGATCAAAATTTGGTGTAAATATATTAAGAAATAAAGACGTTATGATGAAATTCGTGTTTTTTTTGGGTCCCCCCTCGTATATATGTTTTGCATAGTTTACCTGTTTGACATTTATGAGAGCATGACTCAATGAGTAGACCGATGAAAATGAAATAGACAAAATACACGGAGTTCAGCCGCATCGCTTACATTGGACGCTAGTTAAATAGCCCTGTAATGCTGTAGTGAAATAAACAAATGCAAATCGGCGGTCACCTGTCTGCTGTGGATGTNACTAGTTAAATAGCCCTGTAATGCTGTAGTGAAATAAACAAATGCAAATCGGCGGTCACCTGTCTGCTGTGGATGTGTAGACGTTAAGGTCAGTCTGTTGACCGGTAAATGCAGTACTGTACGATTAGCAGTGAGTGGAGTGTAGCTGCGCGCGAGTCATGACGTCCGAATACGACCGTGTGAAGGCTTGTGATTAAAGAATGGAGGGTGCAAGTACGAATGCGTCAGTGCGTGATATTCTGTGGTGGGTGTTACCAGTATGTTCGCCAGTTTATTGAATTTACGTTGTTTTGGCAACTACTGTTTGATTATTTTATAGAAATTGGGAGTGTTGTTGAATGAGGTAAAGTGTAACTCATGCATAACGGTAGCAGAATTGGCCAAGGACAGTGAGTTTCTTCACTGTCAGTGGTCAGTTAGGACAAGTGTCTAAGAAATATAGATAGGTGCTTAATAATTTTTGAAAATCTTTTCGGCACTGCGCGTAGTTTGGAAAAAGTAAATAAGTATAGCGCTCATTTGATCGCGANATAATTTTTGAAAATCTTTTCGGCACTGCGCGTAGTTTGGAAAAAGTAAATAAGTATAGCGCTCATTTGATCGCGATATAGGTGCCAACACCCAAAGAATTGAGTGTAAGTGGCGGGATCACCATGGGAAAATTNGCGCTCATTTGATCGCGATATAGGTGCCAACACCCAAAGAATTGAGTGTAAGTGGCGGGATCACCATGGGAAAATTGTACCCACTGCCTAATTAGAGGAGTATTTTCACATACTTCCAGTAGGTTTTATTATGTGTATAACAAATTTCTGCATTTTGTAGTATGTCAAGGGTTTGTATATTACTGTGTGTAGCTATTTTTAATGTAGCAAATCTAACCTAATACATGCTTTGAAGCACTATACTTTGCGTGTGGTATTTTTTGCACTGCCGCATGACGAAATATAATATTATGTGATGGCAAACAATACACCTGTATTTACATTTCATGTGGTTAGATAATGTTCGGTTAAAACTTTTNATAATATTATGTGATGGCAAACAATACACCTGTATTTACATTTCATGTGGTTAGATAATGTTCGGTTAAAACTTTTTGCATTTTAATGTAATTACATACAAAAATAAAACGATAACTTACATATTTTACCCCATAATTTACCTGATCATCATAGCACTCCCCACCATCGTAATTGTTGTTTGTATTGATATGTGCCCCTCATAAATTTGCGTTCTGTGTAATAAGTAGAGTGAAATTATACCTTTTTCCTTGATTTTTTCTTTTGTTTTCGGAAAAGTTGCTATTCTTTACAATTACCAAAAGCTATTACTTCAAGGTTTTTGTCAAATAAGCACAGGTCCCTTCATTCCATAAACTTTGCTCTCATAGCAGATAAGACACTAATTTCTTGTGCCAAAAAAAAAAAGCAGTTATCTCATTTATAGATCACAAAAAGTAAATTCTTGATAGTGAGGACAACAAACCAGAAATAATACATTTCTATAACTATACAAAAGGTGGTGAGCAATGCCTTGGACCAAGTGTGTTAACCATTCTGTTGGGCATCATTCAAGAAGGTGGAAATGGTGATTGGGTTTACAATGGACATTGCAAGGCTCCTATAACCTTTTATCATTCTCAACAAACTGAGAAAAAAATTTGTAGTGAATTCCTGATCTCCTTGGGAAAAGACGTCAAATCAAGACACTCCCTCGAGAACTGCAGGCCATCATTGCACGTGATACCCGAGGAAACACAGCAGCAAGAGAAGGTGGAATCACAGTCAGTTTTAGAAATGATGGTGTCCCATCTGTCCTGTGTGTAGGGACTAGAAGTAAAAGTATACTGGAAATTATTAAAAGGTAGGGGAGGAATGGGTAAGGGGAGTCGGCGGACAATGGTGGTCATGCCTATAACGTCGAAACCANAAGTAAAAGTATACTGGAAATTATTAAAAGGTAGGGGAGGAATGGGTAAGGGGAGTCGGCGGACAATGGTGGTCATGCCTACAACGTCGAAACCACAATATTTAGACGAGTGAATACCGGCGAAAACAGAGTGCCGCATATGCCCCACATCCCGCCTGAACACCCATTCGGTTCGATCAGAGCGCTTGATGGAGGAGGCCGTGTCACCTTCTCGCGCTGATGTGATGTAATTGTTTGAGTGGACATTTCAAATGGTGAGTAATTAATTTCAATGCAACTAAGTGATTGAACCATTTTCTGATATGATGTTAACCTAAATAAATTATAATGCATAACATTTGTAGTGGTTTTTCTATTACATTATTTAATACATTTTTTCTTTTGGTATATGTCTTTGGGTAATAAGCTTCATGTGACTCATTGTCCGCAATGTTTATCATGTCCAAACATTGATTCATTTATTTTCTGTTGTTGCATAGATGCCGAATGCACGACCGAGAACAACCAACAAAGCTCAGTGGTCTTCTGACACACACTCAAAAGTGGAAGACCTCATGAAGCAAAGTCACACTGTGAGAAGCTGCTAAAGCCATGAATATAACATTTTTTAGACTCTAAAAGCAGTTAAAGAAAAATTATTTCTCGGAACCACGTCTTGGACTAGCAGTAGGCGTTGAATGAACGTACTCGTTAAATCAACTGTTTAAGTCCTATGAATGCTTTGAAGGAATAACAGTAGATTGATGGACTAGACTAATTCGTAGCCGGCTAATTCAAGAGTCCACGCATTCTTTCGACGCGTAAAAAAAGTAGCTTAGTAAAGCTTTCTTTAGCCAATTGTCGTCCATTAAAATACATCGCAGGCAGCTCTACGGTCATAAGTAATTTTTAACCCTAACATATACACAAGTGAGTTGATTTTTGAATACGCGTGCCAGGGTACGATAGACTTATTATTATAATGTTAAATGTAGAAAAAGGATGCAAATAAGATAACTTCGCAAGAGCGAAAGAGAATGCATTAAGTGCATTTGACTAGCTCAAAGTTACGAGAAAAACCGGTGCATACTTCTTTACTGTTTTGGTGATTTAATTTTTTTTTTTATATGACAGCTTCTGACGAGTTGTGCGCAAGGACTGTTATTTTACTTGTTTGTGAATAACTATCACAATAGTTGATAAAAGAACATTTATGTATAAAAGTGTGGGTTAATTGGTTTTGGAAATATTAGTGTACTTAAATGTAAATTTGTATAAAAATTAGGAAAATTAATTTAACAAAAATGTCGGGGCAAAATAAGAGCAAACTCTGGTATCATTATGAAAAAGACGTTAATAGTGGTAAAGCTACGTGTAAGATATGCAAAGAAAAATTAGATTACAAGTCGACATAAGCAAATTTAAAAAGCCATTTAAAAAGAAAACATATTTCGAATTTCATACCGCTTTCGTTGCAATCAAATTCAAATACCCAAATTCGCTCTATAGCTGTACCGCAAGGACAACCATCTGTCTCACTGGATACCAGCATACCAGGTACAACTCAAAATTTCAACATCCCAGGCCCGGGCGGGAACACTGATGAGAGTGCAAAATCTTCTAAACGACAGAGGTTAATAGATACCTNTTAAAAAGCCATTTAAAAAGAAAACATATTTCGAATTTCATACCGCTTTCGTTGCAATCAAATTCAAATACCCAAATTCGCTCTATAGCTGTACCGCAAGGACAACCATCTGTCTCACTGGATCCCAGCATACCAGGTACAACTCAAAATTTCAACATCCCAGGCCCGGGCGGGAACACCGATGAGAGTGCAAAATCTTCTAAACGACAGAGGTTAATAGATACCTCAAAAATTAGCAATGAACAATAAAGGCAAATTAATTTGGAAACACTAGATTTGTGTAGACAGTTTTCATTTGTTTTCCATTGTAGAAGAAAGTGTGTTCAAAAAATTTTGCCGCTGGATACCCGAATACCAGCTACCCACAA
The DNA here is from genome assembly GCA_002778355.1 of Clitarchus hookeri. Taxonomy (NCBI): domain Eukaryota; kingdom Metazoa; phylum Arthropoda; class Insecta; order Phasmatodea; family Phasmatidae; genus Clitarchus; species Clitarchus hookeri. The sequence goes on along the minus strand of NQII01007822.1, from coordinate 36,165 downwards.
GAAAGACATTGAATACTATAATGCAAGAAGCATATACAAAAGCGCATGATGCAATACAAAACAAAATTGCTAAAGAAGTTTGAAATATACATATGCCTGACTGCAGATATGTGGAAGTGTCTTAAAACTGATAGTTACATAGCCATCACTGGGCATTATTTAACAGAGGAAATAGATTATTAAACTGTATTGTTGGGATGTTGCCATTTTACACGCCACCACACAGCGGAAAATATTGCCGCAGAGATTGGCATCTGAGTTGACAAATATAAATTGAAAAATAAAGTCAATTTTATGATCACAGACAATGCTGCCAATATCGTACAAGCAGTTAAAGTCAAGCGGATTGTTGCACGGAGAAGTAACAGTAGTATAAAGTTCAACAAGGGAAGGAACCAAAGCAGCTGAGTCAAGCTGTTGAAACTCACTGGAACTAAATTCATTTTAGACCAAACGTTTTGTTGAACTGGAAGAAGCCATCCGATAGACATTGGCTTTCACGGACAGATGACAGCCAGTAATTAGCTTGTCAAATTAGACATTATTTATTCAATTATGTCAGATTTTACGACCATTTGAAGAAATGANCAGCCAGTAATTAGCTTGTCAAATTAGACATTATTTATTCAATTATGTCAGATTTTACGACCATTTGAAGAAATGAGTAACTCCTCCTCGCCACTTTTTATATATAGACCTTCAAGTCTGTAATATCACTGCAGATGTCTTAAAGGAGCTTGTCAAAAACACATAGATAGAGCTGATCTTCTACCCGAAGCAAGTGATATAGTCATACTTAAAAAATCAAGTCTAGAAGATGGATTCAAGTCAATCGAACAAAGTAGCACATTTACATGGTATACTTTCGTGGACCCTCGGTTCAAAATGCAAGGGTTTTCGGATCAAAATGAAGCCCCTAAGACGAAAGAATAGGGTAAGGAAATTGGTAGCNTCGGTTCAAAATGCAAGGGTTTTCGGATCAAAATGAAGCCCCTAAGACGAAAGAATAGGGTAAGGAAATTGGTAGCTGCATTGATTGCTTAAACTGAAAACTCAATAGTGTTTACCGCTCCTTCAGTCCCCGATAACACCAACAATGATGAGTTGAGCCCTTGGAAAATTTTTGATTAAATGGTAGCGACATATACTACCCAAGGTACACCACTTTTAAAAGCTATTAAGGAGGTAGATACTACCTTTCGGACGAGATGCTGCCGCGAAAGGTCCAGTAAGAAATTTAACTTGCCCCCTTGAATGCACGAAAAACTATCAATACTTGTACCCCAATTAAAAAAAGTATTTGTCATTAACTGCAACATTGTGGTCAAATACGTTTCTTGCGAACGAATGATTTCAAAAACTGGCACAATAATTAATGAAAGGCGTACGAGGCTGACAAGCAGCAAAGTTGAACAAATAATGTTCCTCCATGTAAATACAGGTAAAGAGAGATTCAACGGATTGTAAGAAAAGTAAATAAAAGTGTACAAAATATGTAAAAATTAATTAATGTAAATAAATTCAGTTGCAAATACATGTGAATATGACTTTGTAATGAACACTATTCAGCCAGTCCAAAGCCTGAAAAGTATGAAGTTTAGCTAAAAATTTTCATTTATATACTGTTATCAAAAGAAAAACACTTTCTTGCTAATTAAATAATTTATGTAACTTACATTGGTTCTCAGTTGGCACTATAAATAAATATTGTANAAAACACTTTCTTGCTAATTAAATAATTTATGTAACTTACATTGGTTCTCAGTTGGCACTATAAATAAATATTGTAGATAAAACAATGCCAATTAATAATTGTGGCATGTAAATGGAAAAAGCTGTAAGTGCCAAAACGTGAAAAANATTGTAGATAAAACAATGCCAATTAATAATTGTGGCATGTAAATGGAAAAAGCTGTAAGTGCCAAAACGTGAAAAAAAAAAAGTGTTTTTTGACCGGAAATCGTTGTATGTGGCATCACCAATGTTTTAGGAACCGCTCCAAGTGCCTGTGTCAAACTGTTTAGCTTCTAGAGCTGGAACTATCACACAGTTTTCAATCAAAACGCTGTAAGTGCCAGCCGCCATTTCCACGAAACGGGTGACTACTGCTTATTAGTCAGTACNAGTTTTCAATCAAAACGCTGTAAGTGCCAGCCGCCATTTCCACGAAACGGGTGACTACTGCTTATTAGTCAGTACGAGTGCGGCGTGTACCTATAGGTTGTGCGTTCTCTCTCACCTTTCGTATCATTTTTGTCATGAGTTAAAATGAGCGACCAAGACAATAGGCATGATGACAATTTTTTAAAATACATTAAATAATGTTCTTACGCTTCCACTATTTACTAAAAATCTATAATTTTTCCAGGAAATTAAGGTTTAATAGCAATAATTAGCCATTAAAATAGTTATTTTAAATTTCGC
>NQII01007822.1:0-32987 GCA_002778355.1 Clitarchus hookeri | reverse complement strand
ATGAGGCGTGACGTAATACGCTGTGATTGGTGTTTCACAAAACATGGCGGATTGTCGTATTTCGTATTTTTATTTTAATAATATAATATTAATCTCACAATTAATGTGAAATTACGTATATTTTTTACGATCTTTGTTATCTATTCTAATAATTAAAAGCATTATTTTTGTATTTCTTTGTTACTGTCATCATGCCTATTCTCCAACCACCTCCGAGCCACCAACAACCTAAATTAAACTGCAGCGTAGTCAGAAAGCTGCACAAGAGAGTGGTCATCCATATACAAACTCTTCAAGGAATCCTCGCCCTGCGAAGCCCTTGCTAAGGGAAGAGGCACGTTGTAAGTGTACTAATGACAGTAATAAACTTTCACATGAACAAAAAGAGAAGCTTTTCATACAGTATTACCGCCTTAACGAAAATTAACAGGGTATATATCTTTTGGGCCACATTCAAGTGCATGAAATAAATCACAGAAGGCATGGAACATATACTGACTGCTGATAGCAGACGCCAAGTTACTTTTTCGTACGTTGTTCCTGCTGGCAATGGCGAAAATATTAAAGTGTATGGTAACACATAAAAAACAATTTTCGCAATTTCACATTGTAAAATGCAAACTTTGCAAATAACGAAGAAAACCAGCGATTTTGTTTACAAAGACGGTCGTGGTAAACACCCTAATTCAAATGAAAAGAAGTTTACAGAGAACAATCGAAATTCAGTTCAGAACCACATTACCAGTTTTTCGAAGACATGAAAGTCATAATAGTGTAAGAAGAGTAGTCTTGAGTTTTTAAGCCCCGACCTCAACCTCAAAAGAATGTATCTACTGTTCAAAGACAAATACCACACATGCTACATTTCTTATAGCTACTACGCTGCAGTGTTCAAAAAAGACTTCCATAAGCTCAGATATGGAGCCCTAGCAATTGACTCGTGTAAAACTTGTGACTGCCTTCACGCTGCTGCAAGTAACGCCATTCTTCGTACAGATAAAGAAAACACCCGATCTGCATTGGAACTCCACCAAGCAACAGCTGAGAAAGCCCAGTCGATACTAAAAAGCAATCTAAACGCTTCACAGATGCCATCAGGAACATTTTCAACAGTATGTATGGATCTTCAGCAAGTTATGTTCATACCAATGTTAACTCATAGTTCAATGTTCTATGCCCGGCAGCTTTCCACGTTGAACTTATGCATTCATATGGGAGACACCAGCAGCAGTGTCATGTGGGTGGAAAAGGAGGCAACGAGATTGCCTCCTGTTTCTACAAAGTGGCTCGTTCTGGTCGTTGTAACAATGAAACCTCTTGTGATGTGGTGTGACAATTGCACTTCACAGAATAAGAACCAGATGCTTTTGATGGCCCTTATTTGTCTGGTAGCAAAACAATGTTACGATTCTATTGATATAAAATAGTCGGTTAGTGGTCATAGTTTTACGGCATGTGATCACAACTTCCGAGTCATCGAAAAAAGGAGACAACAATGGAAGTCAATGGTTCCTCAACAGCTGGAAGATGTGGTACGGACAGACCGAGCGGGTCATTCCATCTCAAGTGATAAAATTTTTAGAACATTCTCGCTCTTCAATTTTAATTTTGTTCAACTTCGCCTTGGGTGCAGATCTAACGTAGAAATGAANTTTTTAGAACATTCTCGCTCTTCAATTTTAATTTTGTTCAACTTCGCCTTGGGTGCAGATCTAACGTAGAAATGAACCCATGCAAAATTTGAGTTCATAATATTCAATATGTTGGAAACTGTGGCCCACTGTTTAAGAAGCTTTCAGAGGAAGGTGAGCAAAACCCAATGTTTGAATCATTCTTACTACAAGGGAACAGCAACTAGGAACCTTTTACTTTCAGATATTACACAACTTTTGGCTGTGAATCAGAAAAACACAGTGTGCAAGTGTGTAAAATGCTTTATGAGGCAGTATAATGTATCTAAGTGCCCAAAAAAACCTACAAAGAAAAACACACAATTTTTTTTTACCTTTTTCGGGGTTAGATATTTCAAGAAGAAACAATGCAAAGGAACCACAACTTGGCACACCTATTAACAGTGCCTGGGACAGGAGTCTGCCAACATATCTTCCTGCCTGAGCACTTATTGTGGATTGTACTCAAACAGAAACATGGTGCCAAAAATAAAACTGCGGAAAGTATTGCAATAAGGGCCACCTCAGAAGTTCTTTTTTCAACTACCATTGGAANGGTGCCAAAAATAAAACTGCGGAAAGTATTGCAATAAGGGCCACCTCAGAAGTTCTTTTTTCAACTACCATTGGAAGGAGCCTGGTTCTTTACACTAGAAACATCTTGTTTAATCTTAGCGACTATTCAGCAAAGGGATAAAACATGTGGTTGNGAGCCTGGTTCTTTACACTAGAAACATCTTGTTTAATCTTAGCGACTATTCAGCAAAGGGATAAAACATGTGGTTGAACTTAACAAAAATCATGTGCAATATCCTACCATTGCAAGATGGTACAGCTTATGTTAAATGCAAAATACCAAGACAAGTAATAATTGTGGTTTGCAAATTGATGCTGTTTTGCAACCAGACATGGACGTGGGGGGTTTGGGGCGGTTTTCACCCCCCCCCCNTCTTCTAAGAAGCCACTGGACACCTATTTTATGTGATAATACAAAATCGCAAACAAAATGTGGTTAAACATGAAACGATTTATTATATATGCATTGCCTTGGATATTTTTATTTTTGCTGTGTTGTTATTGTTGTGATGAAAAGTTTTGTAAGATGTTTTTTTTTTTTTTCAGATTACANGCAAACAAAATGTGGTTAAACATGAAACTATTTATTATATATGCATTGCCTTGGATATTTTTGTTTTTGCTGTGTTGTTATTGTTGTGATGAAAAGTTTTGTAAGATGTTTTTTTTTTTTTTCAGATTACAAATTTGGTTTGATTTAATTATCTGTCATCATGGATGAAGTTTCTATTCTGGAACCACTTCTAAATTGCAGCCTTGGGCAAGTTACTAATTCAGAATGACATTTAAAAACATTTAATTCTGCCTCTAGCCAATTAAAGCATGTAACTGACTACAGTCTGCAAGATCAAGACCTGATACATCGAAACAATGGCTTACACATTGATGGAAAATTGCAGATCTGTCTGCACCATGAAGCCACAAAAAATTCCTCTATGCTTAACAACGTCTTCTTTACAACGTTAGGATTCCAGAAGAAGGACCACACAACAAGAAAAGAACAATTGTAGGTCAAATTGCAACTGCTGCAAGGCTGAATCCAGAAGAATTCAAAGGTGAAAGCACAAGCAAGGCGNAACAATTGTAGGTCAAATTGCAACTGCTGCAAGGCTGAATCCAGAAGAATTCAAAGGTGAAAGCACAAGCAAGGCGTGCACAAACTGCAGTGACCACAATCAACTACTGGATGAATTGAGGAAAAAAATTGCCTCGTCCGAAACTCCAAAATCGACCAAGCTTCAGATTTTAAAACTTGCTCCCAATAGTTGGTCCATACAAAGAACATCAAGAGAGTTCAATGTTTCTGAACGAATGGTCAGGAATGCNAATTCATTCGGAACTCTATGCATTGAGGCGGACTTATTGAGTACTTTAAATTTTGATGAAATTATCGATGAATTTGAGCAAATGAAAAGCCGAAAGAAAATAATTTAAGATTGTATGCAGTTATTTACGCCTATGTAGTTTATAATTATCTTCGAACAATAACTACAATGTTTATTATACAAATAAATTTTTTTTATTATTTTTGTTTATTTATTGTTATTTTTATTAATTTATCATTTATTAATTAATTTATTATTTAATTAAATTTTTCACATTTTTTTGGATGGCAAGAGACGACTTCTCAGAAGAGTAAGGCTTCGTCAGCTTGTAGGTGCGGCGGTCCTAAATCCGCCACTGGAAGGACCACACAACAAGAAAAGGTTTACAAGTTATTGCAGTAGCGGATAAGATAAATGTAATTACAAAGATGAATATAAAGCCTGGCCAAAAGATGTGCCCCACCTGCCGAAAAGAACTAGCAGCAAAATCAGTAACATCATCAGCTTCTGAAAATGGGGAAGATGTAGATTACAATGATGACTGCAATGCAACAGAAAAGATGGATACAAGCCTAACGTCTCTTGGTCTCTCTCCTCTTAAGTTCCCTCGTATAAGCTCAAGGGACAGGCGCAGCTATGCAAAGCGAAAAATCAGTAAAGTTCAAGAAACAATTGTACGTCAAATTGCAACTGCTGCAAGGCTGAATCCAGAAGAATTCAAAGGTGAAAGCACAAGCAAGGCGTGCACAAACTGCAGTGACCACAATCAACTACTGGATGAATTGAGGAAAAAAATTGCCTCGTCCGAAACTCCAAAATCGACCAAGCTTCAGATTTTAACACTTGCTCCCAATAGTTGGTCCATACAAAGAACATCAAGAGAGTTCAATGTTTCTGAACGAATAGTCAGGAATGCAAGACAACTAAAAGCTGAAAATGGCATACTAGCAACACCAGCAACAAAGTGTGGAAGACCAGTTTCTGAAGCTGTGAAGCAAAAAGTTACCGATGTTTATGAAAATGATTGAATATAGCCGACTTTGTCCAGGAAAGAAGGATTTTGTCTCAATTCAAAGTCCAAAAGGAAAAGAACAGAAGCAGAAACGCCTGTTGCTTGTCAATTTGAAAGAGTTGTTGATTCAATATCGAAAATAAATGCAGAGACAGAAATTGGGTTTTCTAAATGTTGCGAATTGCAACCAAAATGGTGCATTACTGTTGGAGCAGCTGGAACACATTCAGTACGTGTGTGCACAATCCACCAAAATGTGAAGCTAATGGTTAATGCATGCCTTATTAACAATGACTACAAAGATCATCTTGCCATGATTGCCTGTAGTTTAGATTCAAAGGATTGCATGCTTCAACGGTGTGAAAACTGCCCAGGAACTACAGAAAATAAATTACCTTCAAAAATCGCTGACACTAAAACTACTACGCTAGTTTTTCAAGCAATGGACACACACTGATCATGCCACTTTGAAAACAAAGCAGCTGCCTATTGGAGAATTTATTGAAAATATGATTGCCAAACTTTTGAANCTGATCATGCCACTTTGAAAACAAAGCAGCTGCCTATTGGAGAATTTATTGAAAATATGATTGCCAAACTTTTGAAGCTTTCTAGTCACCACTATGTTGCAAAACATCAGACTTGTGATTTAAAGAAAATTTGAAGCCTGGTGAACTAGTTATTCTAATGGATTTTGCGGAAAATTATTCTTTCATCGTTCAGGATGCTGTTCACGGATTTCACTGGAACANCTAGTTATTCTAATGGATTTTGCGGAAAATTATTCTTTCATCGTTCAGGATGCTGTTCACGGATTTCACTGGAACAACAGTCAAGCAACATTGCATCCATAACAACAAATAATGTTTCGACTTCTTCAAGTTACGTAATCGAATAGCATTATCAGTGTGTCTCAGACATGACATCATTGCTGTCGTGTGTAAGAACTGGTTTAACTAGTTAATGAACTTTTCGTGGTACCTTGAAATGGTACACATCCACTATTTCAGTGACAGTTCTACTGCTCAGTACAATAATTACAAAAATTTTATCAATCTGTGCAATCACGAAAAGGACTTTGCATATTGACGTCTCACCTTCTTTTTTGGCACAAGTCACAGTAAGTCTCCATGTGATGGACTTGGAACAGCTAAACACCTAGCAGCAAGAGCCAGTCTGCAACGAACTACAGATAATCAAATATTAACTCCGCAAGATTCAAATTCATTTTTGTTACAAGNGCAAGAGCCAGTCTGCAACGAACTACAGATAATCAAATATTAACTCCGCAAGATTCAAATTCATTTTTGTTACAAGTCAAGAAATAGAAGGTGAAAGAAGGCTACAAGAAGAGCGATTTGAAAATGGTCGTACCTTAGCTGGAACTCGTGAGAATCACCATTTTTTGCCAATGGATTTTAACTGCTTTCAAGTTATTCGGGTGACAAATGATACAACTACTTTTGTGGCTTCTATTTACCAATCATATGACACAAACGTGGCTTTCATGCCNAACTACAGATAATCAAATATTAACTCCGCAAGATTCAAATTCATTTTTGTTACAAGCCAAGAAATAGAAGGTGAAAATGGTCGTACCTTAGCTGGAACTCGTGAGAATCGCCATTTTTTGCCAATGGATTTTAACTGCTTTCAAGTNTTGAAAATGGTCGTACCTTAGCTGGAACTCGTGAGAATCGCCATTTTTTGCCAATGGATTTTAACTGCTTTCAAGTTAGTCGGGTGACAAATGATACAACTACTTTTGTGGCTTCTATTTACCAATCATATGACACAAACGTGGCTTTCATGCCAGTTTTAAGCCTTGTTCCTGGCCAATACATTGCTTGCATCTACGACAATCACTGGTGGATTTATAACATATGTGAAGTTGATATTGAAGAACACAATGCGCTGGTCAATTTTATGCACTTATTAGGTCCGGTGCGCTCCTTCCATTGGCCTGAAAGAAGATAAATGCTGGATTCCTGAGTAGCACATCATCATAAATAATGGAGCACCTTCAGCAACTCGAACAGGACACCAGTATAATTTGCCACAAGTCATATTGGGCAGTATTGAAGAAAAATTTAATTCCATGAAGCAATGCTTTAAATAGGAATGGCTTGGGAACCAACAAGAAGAGACCCATATACTGGCTTGGGAACCATGGCAAGAAACCCAACCAAGGCTTTGGAAACTTGAAGAAACAAACAAATGTGGCTTGGGAACCAAGGGAAAGAGACCCATCATCTGGCTTTGGAACCAGGAAGAAGAAACCAATATTGAGACTTGGGAACCTTGGCAAAGTAAGCCCNGAGACCCATCATCTGGCTTTGGAACCAGGAAGAAGAAACCAATATTGAGACTTGGGAACCTTGGCAAAGTAAGCCCACCCGTTGCTGGATTTGCCTGGCTATCGGGCGTGGCCCCTTGGCGATGTGGATGCCCATTCTTGAGGATTAATCTGAAAGAATCTGTAGTGGCATGGCCACCATGGACCAACGCAATTCTAAGATATCATTTATGCCCACCCCTATGCAGCAAAATAAGCAGCATTTGATAACAATGTCATACATATCTTGCCTANTAAGATATCATTTATGCCCACCCCTATGCAGCAAAATAAGCAGCATTTGATAACAATGTCATACATATCTTGCCTAGTCTTGCTCCACACTTACCATCAACAGTTACAGAAATGGACAACTGATGGTTCTGATGTCTAACTCAGTAGTTCTTCCCATATTTTTCTGCCATTTTGTGTAATGGACTCGGCAATCTGTGTTGTCGCCTCATAACATAGTACACGTGATTTTTGTTAAGGGTTCAACCTTATATTTGGTCCCTTTCCTGAATCGGCTCTAAGATTANATTTTGTGTAATGGACTCAGCAATCTGTGTTGTCGCCTCGTAACATAGTACACGTGATTTTTGTTAAGGGTTCAACGTTATATTTGGTCCCTTTCCTGAATCGGCTCCAAGATTAAACAGGATCTTTCTAGTGAAGGAAAATGTGCTCTTTCCATTGGTGCTAGGAAAAAGAAGCTCTGAAATGGCCCTTTTTCAATATATACATCTGAACTTCGTTCAATTTTTGTAATTTTAAATTCAACACAATGTTTGTGATCAAGTATAATCCGAAGTAAGTAGCTAGACAGACAGGTATTCTAGCAGAGTCATGTCTCAGGCATTGTTAACCAGTGTGCCAAATTGTAGTTCCTTTGCATTTTTTCTTCCTAAGATATATGACCCCAAAGAATGCCAAAAAATCAGCGTGTTTTTCTCCACCGGCTTTTCTGAGGTATTTTGATGCATTATACTGGCTCATAAAATGCTCTANCGTGTTTTTCTCCACCGGCTTTTCTGAGGTATTTTGATGCATTATACTGGCTCATAAAATGCTCTACATCCTGTTATACTGTATTTTTCTGATTCACAGCCAAAAGTTATCTAAGACATGAAAGTAAGAGTTTCCTACTTGCCTTTATGTTCTAATAAAATAGCTTCAAAAAATGAGTTTTTTTTTTGTTCTCACCGCACACTTATCAAAGATCCATTCAAGTAGAAGGCCACAGTTTCTAAAACACTGAAGCTTATGATTTAAAATTATGCACAGGTTCGTTTCTAGGATAGGTCTACACCTACAGCAAGTTTCAGTGAAACTGAAGCAGAAAGAGTGGGAGGCCCTCTATCACTCGAGATGGAATGAGCCGAGTTAANACAGCAAGTTTCAGTGAAACTGAAGCAGAAAGAGTGGGAGGCCCTCTATCACTCGAGATGGAATGAGCCGAGTTAACAATCATTTTATTGTTAAAACTATGACCGGAAACGATTTCATAGATTTCGCAAGTGTGGCTAAAAATTTAATTGACACAAGCAAGCTACATATAAGCAAAGCGTGTTGGATTTGCATAGTCAAGAACATGCCACATGAAGTCCTCACAGCATCTTCATTAGATGCTGATATTGACGATCCCCAAGCGTGTACAAAAACCAAAGTTTTAAAAAAATACTAGAAGTTGTCCAGTCTCCCAGCCCATCAAAATTTACCACAGGTCAAGTACGTAAGCAAGATATCATGTGAAAAATAGAAAAATCTCCAAATGCTTGATTTTAGAGACTGATAAACGCATGTTTTTACGAAGATCTTCTAGGTGTAGCACGTGCAGATGATTTTGGTGAATAATATTTTTTATGATTTTTTTTNCGAAGATCTTCTAGGTGTAGCACGTGCAGATGATTTTGGTGAATAATATTTTTTATGATTTTTTTTTGTGTTTGTTAAAATTACATTTTAGTGTTTTACGTTTTAAATTTAATTACATTTTAATGTTTTTAAATTACTTGTGGAAAATGAATATTAACTTTGCTTGTAGATAAAATTGGTAATTATCTAGTTTAGGGGCTTTCCTGTAAAAAAAAAACTCCGAAAAGTGGTATATTTCGACTACTAATAACGTAGAACACGAATATACTAGGGGCATCGCTTTAAAATAAGTGCAACATATTTTAAAAAATTGAACAAGTTTGTGAGATGACTGTTTCTGAGAGTTTGTTTACGTTTATGAACGAAACGTTTTATGCCAACAAAAGTTGTTTTAATGAATTCAGCATAGCTTACCTAGTTAATATTGAAGTGGCCGTACTGTTAAAATAAGTACAACATATTAAAAATACTCGCTACATGTACGAGTAACTGATGTNATTACATTTTAATGTTTTTAAATTACTTGTGGAAAATGAATATTAACTTTGCTTGTAGATAAAATAAATTACATTTGCATTTAATTTTGAATACAATGTTTAAATAAAACAATAACANATTAACTTTGCTTGTAGATAAAATAAATTACATTTGCATTTAATTTTGAATACAATGTTTAAATAAAACAATAACACTTATTTACTGAATGAACATAATTATTTAATATTGCGTGCATTATTATTTATGTTTGGCAAAATGATGTGTGGCAATTTCATTGTCCCATGGTTTATCATTAGGCACATACAACGATTCCCAGGTTTGACACATTCATCACGATCATCAGTTAGCGTGGCACTTACCACGGTCTGAGGGTTGCTCAGCGGGTACATTCAACATTTCCCAAGTAAAAGTCATNTCTGAGGGTTGCTCAGCGGGTACATTCAACATTTCCCAAGTAAAAGTCATAAAAGTGACATAAAATGTAATAAATGGGTAATTTGGAATAGCAATACTTATTTGTAGGAACATTTTCTATCTGTGAATTTTTTCAGATTTTTAGAGCTATTATTGAAACCAGCCAACAGTTTATGGCGGTTTTCCGAAATCAGTTTTTCGGCACTTGTAGCCATTTCCATTTACATGCCAAATTATGCACTGTATATTAAAAGTATTTTTTACAAACATACAATATACTTTATTTTAAATATGTGTATTGAACCATGTCTTATGTAATTTTTGGAAGTGTGTCTTAATATTAACTCCGTAGTGAATGCTCTTTTGTCCACAATTCATTCTTGGTTCACTTAATAATCTATTTTATTTTGCAAATACATAAAAACCGCATAAAATAAAGTAACATATAATTTTATCAGAATAGGCACATTTCTTTGAAAATTAATAATGGTAACACAGCGGGACTAGCCTAGTCTATCGTCGAAGTCGAGCCATATGTGCAGTTGTTTGTAGACCGTCCATGTAACGAAGTTGATAAGTTACCTAGTCAAAGAATTCAACTAGTTGTCTGACGACAATGAACGGTCTAGTTTCGTTAACGAGAAATGTGTCGACAACCCATCACTCTCTTAGACTTCTTCCTTTATTTAGTGAAGACTTAGAATATGATCTGGCATACCAAATCAAATATTTTGAACATATTTTTTTATGGATGCATTGTTATTCAAATCAGAAAAATAGCTTATCAGTATGCAGAACAAAAACAAATTAAACAATACTTTGACCAAAGTGCACGATTGGCTGGCCTTGACTGGTTAGAAGGGTTTCTTAGAAGAAATAACATCATTTTAAAGCCTGAAGCTAACAGCATTAACAGAACAGAAGTTCAGTGGTTTTATAAACTATTACAAGATTTCATGAGACACAAATTTATTCCCAAAAATATTTACAAATGTGATGAGACAGGTATTTCTACAGTGCAAGATCCTGTTAAGATATTAGCTCCTAAAGTTATGAAAAGAGTCTGTTCTATCAACATTTGGGGAAGAGTAAAGTACATTGTTATGCGCAATGAGCGGTGCTGGTGAATTTGTGCCACCAATGTTCATTTTCCCTATGAAAAGAATGGCTTCACAGCTTGAGAAAGATGGTCCAACAGCAATATACAAATGCTTTAACAATGGATGGGTAAACAAACATCTGTTCTTCGAATGGCTGCAACACTTTACTTGTCACAGTAAACCATCACCACAGGAACCAGTTTTATTAATACTCGACAATCATTCCAGTCACTCTTCACTAGCTGTCTATGATCGGTGTAAACAAAATAGTATTCATAAGCCATCACTGCCTCCGCATAGGGTTGCCAGGCGTCCGGATAAAGCNATGATCGGTGTAAACAAAATAGTATTCATAAGCCATCACTGCCTCCGCATAGGGTTGCCAGGCGTCCGGATAAAGCTGGACATAGTTAGGCTTTTTGATTGCGTGTCCGGCCAAAATAAACGGTGTCCGGCTTGTCCGGCTTTTGTTAGGTTTTTTACATTTCGCAAACGAGCGAGCGCCGAGCGTGGCCGAGCGCAGGCGAGTCGACTGTCGGTCGCTCCCGCAGTCCCGCCCGCCCCCCTGCGCCACGCCGCGCCGCCGCCAGATACACTCCCGCTCTGTCAGTTGTCTGTCTGTTCATTCCTTGATTGTTAGCGCACGTTGCGTCGTCAGTTTTTGTATTCAGCGACAATAATTTTGGTAAGTATTGTTTGTACTGTACTTTATTGATGCTACTTTAATTCAGACATTATTATGGGTGCAACTGCAAGTGATGCGATGACAAACAAAAAAACAGTCATTTTATTTATTTTCAGATCTCAAAATGCCAAAGAGGAAATGTATTTTTTCAGAAGAATTAAAAAAAACATATAAAATGTTTAAGCCGACAGCAGAACCGTCGGAGGTGAAGTGTGAGCTTTGCGACCAGTTAATATCAATAGCCAGTAAGGGAAAATATGATCTCGAAAAGCACTTAAATACCGAAAAGCATCGGAAAAATATTAGGACCGCTGCGTGTTCGTCGAAAATAGACAATTTTGTAATAGCAAGATCGGGACCAAAAACAGAAGTGCAAGCGGCTGAGGCTACTTTAGTTTTTCACACGGTAAAACACAATCAGTCATTTAATTCATTAGACTGTACAGTACCACTTCAGAAGTGCCTTTATGCTGATTCAAACATTGCAAAAGGAATAACCTGTGCGAGAACAAAGGCAGAAGCAATTTTGAAAAATGTTCTTGCGCCATATGTTTTAAAAAATATATTGGAGGACTTGTCTGATATAAAGTACATAAGCGCTTCCACTGACGCAAGCAATCACGGTGCTATCAAGTTATTCCCGCTGTTAATTCAGTATTTTGACTATCAGAAAGACGGAATTCAGGTCTCCTTAATAGATATTCAATCACAAAAAAATGAGACATCCGATACGATATCTAATTACGTCTACGATTCACTGCGTGACAAAAACCTCTCAGACAAACTAGTAGCATTTTCGGCTGATAATGCTGCTACAAATTTTGGCGGCAAAGACAGAGGAGGGCAAAGTAATGTTTTCTTTACATTAAAATCTCTAACGAATAATCAGAATATTATTGGAGTCGGCTGTGTTGCACATATTTTCAATAATTCTGTCCATAGTGCTCTTGATTCCTTGCCATTGTGTCTTGAAAGTATTGTCATGCAGATTCACAATCATTTTGCTACATTTACCGTACGTACAGAGGAACTCAAAAGTATTAGCTCAGAATTAGACATTCATTTCAAACAAATACTTTATCATTCAAAGACGCGCTGGCTGAGTCTCTTCCCAGCGATAGAAAGGATTTTACAAATGTTTGAGCCCCTTAAGTCATATTTCCTGAAAAAGGAAAAGAATAATGCATCCAGAACTTTGAAAGAATTTTTTGAAAATGACCTTAACGAAGGCTATTGTTGGGCTGTTCATTCTTTCATGGCCATTTATCAAAATCGCATCAAAGATACAGAGAAGGCTCATGTTTCTGTAAATGAGGTTTTGGAAAACTGTTCTGAGATAATGAATAGCATAAATGCAAGGATTGAACAAGACTTTTATCCACTGAAAGTGACTTCTATTTTGCGTAAATTCAAAGACAATAACGAAAATTCTGAACAGGTGACTGCTTTCAAAGAGGATATTAAAAACATGTACATTATTGCAGTACAATATTTACGATCTTGGACTGAAAACTTATACAAAGACACAAAACATTTCACATGGATGACTTTAAAAGATGTTCCTGAATGGAATCAAGTTTCCGATACGATAAGTATCCTATCACAAAACAACGTTAAAGTTGACGATAGCAAATGTTTTGACCAACTGCAAAACCTTAAAAGTTTTCTGAATAATAACAAAGAGAACGTTGATTTCAAGAAGCTGTTAGCACACAAGAAATGGGTAGTCTATTTTAAATCGATGAGTAGTCAAGATTGCTTTTCAGAATTCCTAACTATTTGTCAGTATTACTTTGCGATCCCAGGACATAACGCAAACGTTGAAAGAGTTTTTTCCTTGATAGGTCAGCAATGGTCAAAAGAACGCAACAGATTACATGTTGACACTGTAGCTAAAATGTTGGTTGTAGAATTTAATTTAAAACATTTGACGTAAAAGGATTTTTACAATTGCATTTTAAAAGAAACTGAGCTTTTAAAGCAGGTTTCTGACAACCAAAAATATGAATAATTATTTTTATTGTTTAACTTAAAGAGAAAAAGTTTTGTTTTGTTTAGATTGTTTTTTTATTTTGTTTTGCTTTGGGAAGTAATAGCAGGTAAATAAGACTTATTTGTGCAATTGCCTTTCATTAGAATTTAAGAAGAATTTAAAAATGTTGATAAATGTTTATCTAGAATCTAATTTTGACTGATGACTTTATTTGACTGATTAATAATAAAGTACTTAGACTGATTTGGCATTCGATTTTATTTATATTTCATTAGAATTTAACAAGATTTATGGTAGTAATCAAAAAAGCTTGATTTTACATACAATTTTTTTGTCGTACCTATTAATACTCAGACACAAAATCCTCAATAATGTAGGATGTCCGGCCTTTTTACCCAAATGTCCGGCCAAACTGGCTGGTCTGTCCGGCTATTAGGTTTGGCGACCTGGTA
Source organism: Clitarchus hookeri (assembly GCA_002778355.1). Classification (NCBI taxonomy): domain Eukaryota; kingdom Metazoa; phylum Arthropoda; class Insecta; order Phasmatodea; family Phasmatidae; genus Clitarchus; species Clitarchus hookeri. The sequence continues at coordinate 19,052 of NQII01007822.1, read as the reverse complement.
ACCCTACCTCCGCACACATCACACAAGATGCACCCCTTAGATCTCACATTGTTTAGACCTCTTAGAGCAGCGTACAAGAGAGAGTTATTTGTTTTTAAAAACTCTTCTTGCAGAAAAGATAACCCCACAAGATGTGGCGTCTATATCAATAAGAGCATGTTCAACATTGTGGCATCTATTAAAAAAGAATCAGGATTCCAAGCAGCACGTATTTTCCCACTAAACACAATAGTCTTTTCGGAAGACTTCATTGCAGCAGATTTAGCTCCTTCACTGTACCGACTATGACATCTACAACAATAGACCCAGACCAGTCAACATCAAGAAGAGTAGATCCACCAGGAATAGCACTCGCATGTGCATCTGAAGATCAAATAGATAAATCAAATTTGCCATCGACCGTCAAAGACCTACTTCCAATACATGGCAAAACACATTCTGTTAAGACGAGAAAAGGCAGAATGAAGTAGCATACCTCAAAACATGAAAAGAAAGTCTGATATAAAAAGACAAAAAAGCAGCAAGAAACAAACAAAGATAAAGGCAAGCAGCACAAATCATAGTAATAAGTTGTGGATAAAGAAAAGACGCATGCTACAAGATAAAACGACTTCCTTGGAGTCAAAGACATAAGTCTCAAGTCACATGTGTGATGACGATGCTGGAAACACCAGCTTATTTGTTGCGAATTTGGCCGTAACGAAATGTCGTACAAGTGCACTTCTAAATGGATTATAATTGCCAAAGTATGTTCCCAATGTTGATTGCAACAGCGTCTGAACAAGAAACTTGTATTTTCTATCAAATCTTGGGTAACGTGATTCCTATTACCCGTTCACCCTTACATGCAAACAACAAGCACATAGGAAAAGTGATGACTGCAGTGTGTAATTACGTTCTCTTTTGACAATCTTCATTGTTTTATATTCTTAGAGCTGTCTAAAAACCATGCAAAGAGCTTGGGAAATCAGCTAAGTATTATAATAGAAAAAAAAAATACTCAACGGAATTTGCTTAACGGTGTAACTGAAAATATCTACGATTAATATAAAATTAGAACCTATTGTGTAAATATTTATTTACATCACTAAAACACTACCCTCCAAATTGAAAAATTTTAAACCAGAAAATCGAAATCACGAAAACCAAAATTCCACAACTCAAAAATCACTAAAACATCCACGGAATTCCAGACAGCACACAAAGAAAGACAATGTTGGGCTTCAAACGCCGATCCCAAACATCGCAACCGTTCACAACGCAAACTACCGTAGAATTTGCACCAAAAACCCATGGCGGGAGAAACTGTGATTTTACGGAGATTATACCAAATGATGATTGAAAAAAAAGCAAACTGAAATATTTCAATACATCCATATTGCAATAGCACAAACTGAATAAAAAAAATTATTGCATTCAAATAAATTTACTTCGCGAATACTATAAAGACAATCTCATCGAATTATATATCGGACGGCGAGAAAAAAAATTCCAAACACACGAGTTGTAACGGCCATCCTTAAAACAATTTCCTGACAAAATAACGACCTATTGCAGCACTACTCAAACTCATACATCGCAATTATCTTTTAAATGCCTCAAAAACCAACAAAGCAGGATGAATCTAATAAATGCAAGACTTAAAATGGCAAAAACGTGAAGTCTACACGACAGAACATCGACAAACCGATCATAACAGGAAGTGGAAAATATAAGATAATGCATCAACATAGTAACCATTTGCAAAGAGGCATTAGTTTGAAAATAACTTCTTCTTATACTTAAACAATATCTTTATTAGTATCCTCATTGGCATGCGGCACATGGTGGAAACAATAAAAGCAGCATTTNCAGCACATGGTGGAAACAATAAAAGCAGCATTTTGTATTCGCAGATATTTTTATTTTCAGGTTTTAGGGTATCAAATATACGTTGTGATTTTTCCTACAACATCCTACAACTATGCGAACAATTAATAGTTTGTGATAGTACCAAAAAAATTTATTAACGATTTCTTTTATGTTTAATATTCTAGTAAAAATTTGAAATGCATGTACACAAATTCCATTATTATGAGATTGCATCTTTTAATAACTGTTATTCGATATCGAAATTAGNGCAAAGAGGCATTAGTTTGAAAATAACTTCTTCTTATACTTAAACAATATCTTTATTAGTATCCTCATTGGCATGCGGCACATGGTGGAAACAATAAAAGCAGCATTTTGTATTCGCAGATATTTTTATTTTCAGGTTTTAGGGTATCAAATATACGTTGTGATTTTTCCTACAACATCCTACAACTATGCGAACAATTAATAGTTTGTGATAGTACCAAAAAAATTTATTAACGATTTCTTTTCTGTTTAATATTCTAGTAAAAACTTGAAATGCATGTACACAAATTCCATTATTATGAGATTGCATCTTTTAATAACTGTTATTCGATATCGAAATTTGNCTTGAAATGCATGTACACAAATTCCATTATTATGAGATTGCATCTTTTAATAACTGTTATTCGATATCGAAATTTGGATTCAAGGAAATATAAAATATGCTCGAAACTAAATTCTTGATGGAAAACAAGACATTCACGAAATTCAAAGAGAAATTTAATGGACGATCATACATATGAAAATTAACTTTATTGGCAATTTAATGATAAATGTGGTACCACGACTCTGGCCACACTAGCTCAGTCCAAGGTAGAAAATTCAGGTAGTAGAGTTTCAGGAAGTTAATGTAACGTGCTATAAGTGCCTGTTGATTGCTTACCCTTATTCAGATATCTCTAGCCTTTCATGGGAAAAATTTGGTGTTTAGCCCACCACACACTCACCTCAGTCGTTTCACCTTGATTTGGCAGTAATAGCAGNGGAAAAATTTGGTGTTTAGCCCACCACACACTCACCTCAGTCGTTTCACCTTGATTTGGCAGTAATAGCAGCAAGATGATGGACTGAAGTCGCTGTTGATGCCCTAATGTGGCCTTATTTACCCAATGTTTCTTCTATCAGGTTGAATTAGAAACTGATCAGCCAGCCTGAACGAGCACATCCTCTAAAGATATATCTAGGATGCATTAAAGTGGGATGACTGCTTGATGATGAAGGTAAAATTGTGACTTCATTGGATACCTTTGGAAACTTCCCTCTAGTTCACAGTGTGTATAACAGCGGTCCATGATTCAGTCACAGCGAATCCAGTAGAGGGCTGCGCGAGATGTGCAGGTGGCAGCAGGATAAAATGACATTAGGTACTAAGAATGTGAAATGCATCAACTTATACGAATAAGACAAACCATATAAAGAAAATACATATTGACATGTAAGAAACAAGAAGATTAAGAAGTTTAAAAGCAATTTTATTTTGTGTAAACCTGAAAATAATGTCTAAGGTTTGACATGAACCACGCCTCCACGCGCTCCTTGTGACTACTCTNTAATATTTTGTGTAAACCTGAAAATAATGTCTAAGGTTTGACATGAACCACGCCTCCACGCGCTCCTTGTGACTACTCTGACCGCAGCATTCACATCAACTTGACATGAACCACACGTCGACAACCTCCTTGTACCCACTCTGACTGCCGGAGTCACAACAGCTACACCAGCTACACCGGGCCGCATCAACTACTTCAGGCCAACAGTGCGATGTAAAGTTCGACAAGAATGGAACTTGCACTTTCTTGCCGACATGGATTACGTAATTCACAAGACTGCCCTACTTATATATCACTAGAAGTAATTCTATTAATAATAGGTAGGCGATATAAAAGTATGTTTACCCCAAAGCCACAGCCATTGGGCGGACTGGCAATTGGTAATTGCATTGTTGCACATAGTGCAGCTAAATACTATGCAACACACCACAGGGTGAAGTAAACTGGCTTATAGGCCAAAGCTGAAGTGATAAGTGCCCCAAAGTGTCATCAAGTCGTGTGCAGAATTTTTACAAACATATTAAACCCAGTCACCACATTCACATCTACAGTCAGGGGTGTGTTTCATTCAATTAATAGTAATTAAGCATGGCCTTCCACACCCTTTTGCCCCGATGGACACGACCAGCTCTTCAGGAGATGACCACCTGGCAACACTGTAGCCAGTGAAATTCAAAAGCATTATCAGTAGTTAAATGCAAACACTTTTATGAGAAAGTGTAATAACTTAATAATTGTTCATTTATATAAGAGTGATTATGTTTTATACAAGGGAGATTGCTTATTATGACCTCCACCATTGTAACATATCATTTTGTGTTGTGACATGTCCCATCAACTTCACAACTTCAAGCATAAATGACATTTCTTAATAAACAGAAATGTCACCAAATTGATTAATTTAATTTATACAATTTTTCACCATTACAATCATATCACAGAGTGCTCATGTTACGTATCATTATTCGCTGTTTGACTTCAGTTTGGGTCACTTGTATCGAAAACCAAGGCACTCTCTCCAGTTCTTCTTAGCATTCGAGCCAGACCGGCAACATTGGCCGCTTGCTGCGTGAGCCCCCTCGGTGCCACCATTTCAGCTATAATGATTTCGTTACAATAGTAATACTAATTANCAGAAATGTCACCAAATTGATTAATTTAATTTATACAATTTTTCACCATTACAATCATATCACAGAGTGCTCATGTAACGTTTCATTATTCGCTGTTTGACTTCAGTTTGGGTCACTTGTATCGAAAACCAAGGCACTCTCTCCAGTTCTTCTTAGCATTCGAGCCAGACCGGCAACATTCGCCGCTTGCTGCGTGAGCCCCCTCGGTGCCACCATTTCAGCTATAATGATTTCGTTACAATAGTAATACTAATTAGTCTACGGGAATATTTATTATATTTTACTGTACTGAGGGGAGAGGCAACGGCCCTCTCACTGGAGAGATGAACACAAACGTGTATCAATACAAGACAACATTTATTTCATGCTAAGGTCACCAGCAGGCCCTAAGTGTTAGGTCTATTTTCATATATTATTCACGTGTAATCAGAACAGTACATAAACCACTTTACCAAGTTAACTATGTCAAATCATGTTATGGTTCTACAGCCTTTGTATCATCGCCTAAAATTTCATAGTATATTTCAAGCATACAAGACAGCCTACAGTCTTGTGATCAGGTAGAAATAGTACAACAGTAAGTACGTTACGACATCATCAACACGCTGGTGTAGGTTACCAGGGCCCCCTGGGGCATCGGTCGGACGACCCTCATCATTAACTCCCCACTGGGTTGTGGCACCAAGAAACCCAACATTAACCAGCCCTAGGTAATATCGACAATGTCAAAATGGCTTTCCAAACTAGGGGCAAAGAGTCACAGAGCCATTATTTTCGTTTGGCAAAAATGGCTTTCCCCAATTAAGGGAGAGTATTTCACCATGTCATTCTTTTACTATGGCAAAAATGGCATTACCAGCTAACAGCAGAAGGAACAAAACAAAACGTGATTATATTGCTTCAAAATCACCATATCACAAAACTGTTATCACTATCATAACAAAGTGAATTTTCCCACTATCATGCACCTCGTGTTCTATTGTGTGCTATAGACTCATTTGCGTAGAGAAAGACACGCTTACGTATTTTTAACCAGCTCAGAAACGGCACGAAAAATCACGTTTCCACGCAAGTCGTTTCACACAAGTTTCAAAAAACATCATTTTATAGAATTATTAAGTTTAAAAGTATTATGGGAAACTCTAAAAGGACTTATAATTGTATTTTGTAGATCGCTAGAAAACACACAGCATGCACATGGCTTTATTGACAAGGAACCCACGTGGCAATTCCAAGGCAAAATCACAACTGTGTTGCTTATTTTCTACGCATAAAATAAATTACAAAATTTTCGGACACTTTTTATATGTAAACCTAACAAACTAACAAAGGAAAGAACGTCGGCAATATCAATATTACAGTGCAACAGATATGTCTTATGAAATACGTAAAACTTTAATAATAAAAAGCTGTATCTACAGTATTAAATTTTGTTTATACTTAACACAAAACATTTAAGGTAATAAAAATACTGTCGGTATTCACTGAAGTCAATAACCGGCAAGAAGGGGAAAGTGTTCAGCAGCTCTCAACTACAAAATTAATTCAAACGAAAATTCTTGGAACAAAAAGTGGGAAATTCTATTTCGTGGCAATCGGCCATTTTGTGCATCAAGGAAAGCAAGCATCATCTAGCTGACGTGAACTGTGCGTTCACGAGCTCCTTTGTGCCCACTCTGACAGCCGCAGTCGTGTCCACTACACTTGACACACCATACCAATGGGGTTGTGGGCACGAGTGAGAGTGTTCATTATTGCATCAGTGATCATAATTGCAACAGTGTTCATAGTAGCATCAGTTCATTCAATCAGGATATCTAATTGCATCAGTGATCATAATTTGATCAGGGTACTTATTTCAGTGTTATAAATTGTATAACTGTATATAATTAATATCATAATTGTCATCATGAAAGACAGTCGACACAGCCACATCCAGGGACATTTGACATTGTACACTTGGCAATACTGTGGCTGGTACAATGAAAACATTTAGGATTAATATAATAATTTTTATTGTGTATTTGTATAGGGAAAAATTATATTGTATTAGGTTAATTTAATTCACGTCACTTCCATCTCATAATCGTTTTTTAGTGTATATTGTGCTTCATCGTTTCGTCGCTTGGCGTCGCCTGCGCTCAAGTAGCGGAAGCCGGCCTACGCTTCCTCCCAGTTCTATTCAGCACTTGAATGCATCAAGATGTATAAGTCTCTCGCTCCGCAAATGCTCTCGGTGCCGATGTCTTAAGGTGAACTCATTTGCACTGCAATAGACTTCACTTCATGAACCGGGTCATTAATATTATTTGTTGTAGTGTGGAGGGGAGGGCAACGTTACTCTCGTCAGACTGTTTTTAAACGCAATTGCGTTTCACGTTATAAAACCACGTGGTCGCCTTTCCGGGCTGTTAAGGTCACATATTGTTCTAAAGTTGTGGGAGTTCGTTAAGGAGTCACAAGGAATAAATAACTCCACAAGCATTGTAAATGTTTCATTTGTAATTTAATTAAGGTGTGGGAGGCGGCCTACAGCCTTGCCATCATATGTGACGGAGTGTTAACAAGAGTACCCTAGGCTTACGACCGAAACGACCCTCATTTCATCAGTTCACCGCAGGGCTGTGGCACGGGGCACATATTCCCTACATCATAAGCTCTAGTAACACCACGCGTCAAATTGGCTTTCCCAAATAGGGACGAGTATTTCTCCGAGCCATTGCTTGACCACGTCATAGCACTTTCATTGCTGAGCAGGAAGCAATCACCACCCACCCCCCTCCAACATTTCTGAACAGGTGGTAGAAGTGATGCGCCACCCAGATGCACAAGTTCAGCGGAACCCACCCACACATCCCTCTCAGAAGCAACTGGACACTCTCCCCCACTCTACACGTGGACATGTCGAGAGTCTTTCAGATCACAGCTTCACAGAACGACCAGCCGCCATTACAACTGCGCCAAGCCACATGGCTGAAAAAGGGATGGGTACTTACAAATTAAATTGGTGCATCTGTAATGGAAAATTACAAACTTTATTCCTCAAATGCGTACGACTAACAACTGAGCTAAATCCATTCTGGGAATCTAAAAGTCCATGCCAGGAATTAGTAAATGCGAGACAACTCTTGCAAGAGATAAAAATTAATAATAATAATGTAATCAAAAATGCATGGAGCAGTACCTCTGATGGCAAGCGAGTGCCATTGTGCACTGAATGCCACAGACCACGATTGGTCCGAGGCAACATCGGCCTGGTCAACAGACACATGTGTCAGTGTGCACTTGTACAGCCACTTAACCATTTTAAAATTCACAGCAACCAAAACAATTTTCAAATTTACAGATACCAAAACAATTTTTAGATAACTCTTTTTTAAATATTTTTTGCAACAGACGATGCGAGAAACAGATCTTATGTGCCAGACTAGAATACAGGACAATACAGTGCATTGTTTGTCATATGAATTATCACTCAGATTGCCTCACAGGAACAGAATGTGCAACCACAGTCAACCACTGCCGAATTCGGTGCGAAAAGTGTGAACAAACAGTTCGATCAATCAAACAGGATATGGTCAGCAACACGTCGGTATGTATCGGTACGAACAGTGCGCGGGAATACCGTGAGTGACAGTGCCATACACCCTCACTGAAGGCAGTGAATATAACAGTCAACACAAACCCACTAGGGCATTCAACAGGCATGGATGGAGCAGCAGGAAACCCATTTATGCCATACCACCCCTGCCTTTGTGTGGCCTCTGCCACACCAGGTGGCCAGGACGACCATACCAGCAGTTGCAGCACCTTCCACAGGGACGGGCACCACACCAGTCCGATTCCAGTCGCTGCCTACCTCCGCGAGAAATACCAATAAGGACCCACAGGCGTTCCTGAGCGACTGCACAGGATGATAGAGCAGGTATGGTGTTAGTGAACCCAAGTGGCCTAGCTGCATAGGAGGCCAATTGTCTGGGTAGGCAGGGACATGGTGGTGGTCCATTGATCACTATGGCATATAATGGACCGAATTTCAAAGAGCCTTCCTCAGACACTTCAGTTCGGCATATGTGTTACTACAGGCTTAAATCAGTGCCATTTAAGGTTTTAGGGTGATTATGAGACACTAACAGCATTTTCCACCCGTAAAGTCAACAACATTAGACATTTTCATCAATTTATAATAGGCCCAGACATTTTGTAAGTTATAGCATCGACAGTAAAATCAAAATAAAAATTGGTCCTGGCACAACAAGTACATGGCAGTGTGGATCAGCTCATGGAGTTCATGTCTTCGCTAGACCAGGCCAATACCGAAAAGATGGTGCATCGCAGGGAATGGGATGGGCCATATCAAACAAGGCCCCGTGACCACAATACATGGAACGAGAAAATGCAGCCACAAGCTGGACACAGCATGAAAGGGACGAGCCAAACAACACACAAGGACATGGGGAATGGCCAACGTGCTACACGCATAAAAGCTGGCCCAAACGTGGCAGCTGAAGCCACGCGAACGGGTACAGTTAGAAGGGAACGCCTCCACCTTTTCAATTTGCACAATTTTGATTTAACGCGTTCGTGGATGACCCAACAATTTTTACCTCACACTGTCAATACACAGGTGGCACAATTTTGAAGTTGGAAGGGGTTGGGTAGTTGGGAAGATACTGGTAACAATGCGGGCGAAAGCAGGAATGGTCGCTGGTAGGGTGGGGCATACCACAAGTCAACATTTAAACAATGAATGCAAACATAACACAATCCACTTGGCAATTACACATAATTTACTATCTGTTCTGTTGCGCTATTATTAAGGCGTTGACATATATCTAGTTGACTTTCTTGAAGCCTCCAGAGCAATTCACAACTGATCACTGAACCTGGTGCAATTGTGCTGAAAATCCATTATTAATTTAATAATCCATATGCTGCTTAGAGCTTGTAGATTTTAATTATTTTTGTCTAAACTTTACATAGCTCCTGTAAAAAGTATTATCGGGCAAACCACAGAATGATCATGTTAAATACTTTGCAAAAGGCATACCTTGCGAACATACACGTAAAATTGGGGCAGTTTCAAATTAAAAATTACGGTACTTTACGATTGTACCCTAAATTACAATAATTAGAAATCTTCCTGTAAAACAAACATGCATACACAAAATTCTTTATAATTTAATTACTTTAATATTACATATTAAGAAAGGGTGTTGTACCCCAGCAGGAACAGCAATGCATACAAATAACCAACCACTAATCTGACATCAGTTTAGTTTCCGGTTAGTTATTTAAGTTACTGAAAAATAAAAAGCATGCAACAAGCAAGGTGTTATATTCACAGGTTCCTTTCAGAAATTAGGTATTCTCTTTTGCAAACTGCAGTCCTACCTACTACACTCATTTCACACATGCAGAGGGTACTTTTCTATACAGAGTGAGTATAAAAGAATATCCCCACTTTGAAGGTCTATTATATCAAAACCAAACAATCTACAACATCGATTTACCAATCAAATGAACTGTGGAGCCATGAAGTTTGTTTACCATACATTCATAAATGTTCAATGAGACCACCATGAGCTGCCCGAACGACATCTACGAGATAATCAAACTCGTTTCACACTCTTGTCAGCATGCCTGGTGTTACTGTTTGGATGGCGTCACTAATTATTTTTTTGAGGTTGTCAATGTTATCCGGCAACGGTGGGTTAAACGCTTTATCCTCTATGTACCGCCATATAAAAAATGTCCGGGGAAAGATCCGGGCTTCTTGGGAGCCAGTGATGAATAGCCTGTGTAATCAGCTGCTCCTTGACCAATCCAACATTGCAGCAATGTCTCGTTAAGTGATCCGCGAACAGCTAGGTGCCAACGGGGTATCACACCATTAAGGAAACATCAGTCCATCCCCTTAACAATGACGTGTGGAATGTGAACTTGCTAACCCCAAACAAAGAGATACGAACACCATAAAAATTTTAACACCAGAAATGCTGACAAGAGCATGGGACGAGTTTGATTATCGTGTTGATGTCATTCGGGCCACTCATGGTGGTCTCATTGAACATTTATGAATGAATGGTAATCAAACTTCACGGTTCCATGGTTCATTTGTTTGGTCAATCAAAGTTGTAGGCTGTTTGGATTTGATATTATAGACCTTCAAATTTGGGGGTTTCTTTTATATTCATACTGTATATTACTGCTCAGTGGAGTTCAGTGAAACGACCATGTCTAGGCACACTTTCACAGCACTTCGCTTAATTTTATAATCTAATGCACAAACACTGGGTGATTAGGGATCACGTTCTTGATAACAGAATGTTTGTTTGGCAATCTGGGCATCTGCTATTTTATCCGTCTCGAAACTGTCACCTTGTCGATTGTTGCAAGGCTATGTGGGTTGATGCACTGTGCTGGCGTTCCGTTTTGTGCAATCGTAGAACTACATGCATGAGGGTGTGTGTCATGTTGGACTTCAAAAATAATGACGAGGTACAACAGTTTATATATAAAAACGTAAAATTAAACTATAATGCTGTATAAAATATTCACTGCAATGTTATGTTATTAACATAGTGACATAACATTAAATTATTTGTTATAATATCACAAGAATTAAACATATCAGTAAGTACTAAGAAGCCATGACGATCATATTTGTCCAGGATAGTGAAGTGAGACAGAAAATTATGGTGAGGGAAGAAGATGGAAGTTTCGAGACAAGTGCCAGCCTTTATTGGTAAAGACCTATTACAGGATAACCTGCGCACATGGTGTTCTATACGTCGACTTTACTAGGTGACCTTAATGATCAGGGTAAGGTTACAAGTTATGCAACAAACCTTAGGATTTTCTGGAGCTATTCTCTCAGCAAATAGATCACCTTAGGGTTTATTCACAATGCGCAGTCGGCAGTCGGCGTTCGGCAGTCGAATGCAATTCACAATGTGCAGTCCATGATTTTGAAGTATTGTTTGTAAACATTGCTAGTTTAGTTTTGGAATAAAGAAATACTGGGAAAACGATCTTCTAGCCCCCTAATATCCATACACCAAACCCAACTGGAATGTAACAACTGAATTTTAAGCTAAATTTTGTAAATTACCAAACATAATGTTAATTAAATATTTGAGGGTTATGTACCGATATTTAACACAACTTGAGACGATCTGTTTGTACAGGTTAATAATGGACAATTATGGTATATTTGTGTTGGCATCTGCTGTATCAGTACTTTCGCTGATTTATCACCTTTCTTTATTACGTTTAATAACTACTAAAGTCAACAGGCAAGTTATCAAAATACAAATAATAAACAGTCCTGTAAGAAATATTTGTTTGAATCATGTGATCGCAAGCGCGGCATCTGATTGGTTGGAAATTTTCGGCAGTCGAGCAGTCGAAGATAAAGATGAACCAACTCCGACTGCTGACTGCCCGATTGCACGTTGTGAATATGTGTATTTTAACTAAGCAACTCATCTCTGACCGCCGACTGCGCATTGTGAATATGTGTATTTTAACTAAGCAACTCATCTCTGACCGCCGACTGCCGACTGCGCATTGTGAATAGCCTCTTCCCTTGCATGCTACGAACCTTAGCTTGAAGTCTGGTATGTGAGATCGTTTTGGCTTGCTGCTGTTGTTAACATTTTCGAAAAATTGAGGATTTTCTTGCGATTGAGGTTACTACTAACGTAGAAATTGCAGAGAGGGGAAGATATATTTGGAAATAAAGTAATATCTTAATTAAAAATTCGAAATCCATTTTTCTTTCAACTACAGAAAATAACACAATTCAAACTTTATCAGCCATAATTTTAGATACCTCTTTCTTGGTTCTTATAGTAGTTACCGAAACGTCATAGTGCAATATTTTGTGTACCTTAATTTTCTTAATATTTTATATGATAATTTTATGTTTCTTTGATCTGATAAACGGCATGAGTTGGAAAGTGTGGGCGTTTTCAAATAATGAACGAAGCATTTTGTTTAGGCTCGTTCTTAGTTATGCGAATGTTATTGGAAATATGAAAACTGATTACAGTAACTTGACTGCCAAAAAGGGTGCATGGGCCCAAATTTAATGCTAATTCAATTCGCATTCTGACATTACCAAGTTACGAAAATATTGTATTTCAAATCATTTTTTTTATACGTAGAATCATCTGTATTATAAATGCAAACAATTAAAGCCAATGGTAAAAAGTGCATTACTTGTACTTACGTGTGTTAGGGAAACATTTCGTATCATAATTGTATAATCCTATAAATTTATACGGGAGAATAGTGACTGCATGTTCATACCACACAGCAAGGTTAGATCAGTCATTTAAAGCGAATGGTTTGCTATGACATCAGAAAGTATACAAATTGTAGCCACATTTTACAACAGAATTGCACGTGAATGTCAAATATAATCTCACTATATTGGCATAAGCAATCTAGAAATAATGGAATACGTATTATTGCAATGCTGACATGTTAATTATAAATGAAACAAAAGTAATTTGACAGTATTTTTTGGTAGTTATTTAGAGTAGCGGCTTTTCTGTAAATAAAAGAAACGAGTAATAGAAAGTGGTATATTTCCACTCTACTTATTACTTAGAACACGGGAGATGGATGTAAAGATTATGGAAATTGTGGGGTAAAATACAAAAACACCTAAATTTAACGTTTGTCCTCCCAATTTTGTAATATGTGCCTACCTAACATTACCTAACCCCACGACGAGTGAATCACTATTTTACATTTTAAATCTAACCTAGTATTGTAGGGGTTAATATAACCTAGGGTTATAGGTTTTTAATCTAACCTAGGATTACCCACCCGAAAATCCTAGTTTAGATTAAAACCCTATAATCCTTGGTTAGATTAAAACCCGGTAATTATGCAGTTTAGCTGCTTTTCTGAACGAAAAGTAGTATTCATGGGTTCTGCACAGCTTACCTTGTTCATATTTAGGAGGGGGTCATGTTAAAATAATTAGAACTCATCAAATAAAATAGTTAAAAATACCAGTAATCTGCTTCTTAGTTTACTGCAGGCGCCATGATTTGTAGTGATGTCATGATTCCTGCCATCACCGTATTGATTCCTGGGTATTGTTTTGTCACCATGTGGCATTAACTGAAAATTTTGAATTTCAGAAGCCATTGCATCCTTGCAGAGATGAGTCGTATCTTCCCAATCCTGTGGATTTAAAATATCATCAGAATCGAAGCATATAACCAGACCTCACCTAAAAGATGCAAGCAATGCCAGTGCTACGGGCACGTAGCCTCGCAATGCCACNGAAGCATATAACCAGACCTCACCTAAAAGATGCAAGCAATGCCAGTGCTACGGGCACGTAGCCTCGCAATGCCACCAGACCCCAAAATGTAACAACTGCGCAGAAAACCATAGAACTGAAGAATGCCAAGCAACAGCCGAAACCCCCAGAAANTTGATATTATAGACCTTCAAATTTGGGGGTTTCTTTTATATTCATACTGTATATTACTGCTCAGTGGTGTTCAGTGTAACGACCATGTCCAGGCACACTTTTACAGCACTTCGCTTAATTTTATAATCTAACACACAAACACTGGCTGATTAGGGATCATGTTCTTGATAACAGAATGTTTTTTTTTTTGGCATTTTTGGCATCTGCTATTTTATCCGGCTCGAAACTGTCGCCTTGTCGATTGATGCAAGGCCATGTGGGTTGATGCACTGTGCTTGTGTTCCGTTTTGTGCAATCGTAGAAGTACATGCATGAGGAGAGTGTGTCATGTTGGACTTCGAAAATAATGACAAGGTACAACAGTTTATATATAAAAACATAAAATTAAACTATAATGCTGTATAAAATATTCACTGCAATGTTATGTTATTTACATAGTGACATAACATTAAATTATTTGTTATAATATCACAAGAATTAAACAAATCAGTAAGTACTAAGAAGCCATGACGATCATATTTGTCTAGGATAGTGAAGTGAGACAGAAAAATATGAAGAGGGGTGAAGAAGATGGAAGTTTCGAGACAAGTGCCAGCCTTTATTGGTAAAGACCTATTACAGAATAACCTGTGCACATGGTGTTCTATACGCCGACTTTACTAGGTGACCTTAATGATCAGGGTAAGGTTACAAGTTATGCAACAAAACTTAGGATTTTCTGGCGCTATTCTCTCAGCAGATAGATCGCCTTACCTTGCATGCTACGAACCTTACCTTGAAGTCTGGTGTGTGAGATGGTTTTGGCTTGCTGCTGATGTTAACATTTTCGAAAAATTGAGGATTTTCTTGCGATTGAGGTTACTACTAACGTAGGAATTGTAGAGAGGGGAAGATAGATTTGGAAATTAAGTAATATCTTAATTAAAAATTCGAAATCCATTTTTCTTTCAACTACAGAAAATAACACAATTCAAACTTTATCAGCCATAATTTTAGATACCTCTTTCTTGGTTTTTATAGAAGTCACCGAAACGTCATAGTGCAATATTTTGTGTACCTTAATGTTCTTAATATTTAAATGATAATTTTATGTTTCTTTGATCTGATAAACGGCATGAGTTGAAAAGTGTGGGCGTTTTCAAATAATAAACGAAGCATTTTNAGTTGGAAAGTGTGGGCGTTTTCAAATAATGAACGAAGCATTTTGTTTAGGCTCGTTCTTAGTTATGCGAATGTTATTGGAAATATGAAAACTAATTACAGTAACTTGACTGCCAAAAAGGGTGCATGGGCCCAAATTTAATGCTAATTCAATTCGCATTCTGACATTACCAAGTTACGAAAATATTGTATTTCAAATCATTTTTTTTATACGTAGAATCATCTGTATTATAAATGCAAACAATTAAAGCCAATGGTAAAAAGTGCATTACTTGTACTTACGTGTGTTAGGGAAACATTTCGTATCATAATTGTATAATCCTATAAATTTATACGGGAGAATAGTGACTGCATGTTCATACCACACAGCAAGGTTAGATCAGTCATTTAAAGCGAATGGTTTGCAATGACATCAGAAAGTATACAAATTGTAGCCACATTTTACAACAGAAATGCACGTGAATGTCAAATATAACCTCACTATATTGGCATAAGCAATCTAGAAATAATGGAATACGTATTATTGCAATGCTGACATGTTAATTATAAATGAAACAAAAGTAATTTAACAGTATTTTTTGGTAGTTATTTAGAGTAGCAGCTTTTCTGTAAATAAAAGAAAGAGTCATAAAAAGTGGTATATTTCCACTCTACTTATTACTTAGAACACGGGAGATGGATGTAAAGATTATGGAAATTGTGGGGTAAAATACAAAAACACCTAAATTTAACGTTTGTCCTCCCAATTTTGTAATACGTGCCTACCTAACATTACCTAACCCCACGACGAGTGAATCACTATTTTACATTTTAAATCTAACCTAGTATTGTAGGGGTTAATATAACCTAGGGTTATAGGTTTTTAATCTAACCTAGGATTACCCACCCGAAAATCCTAGTTTAGATTAAAACCCTATAATCCTTGGTTAGATTAAAACCTGGTAATTATGCAGTGCAGTTTAGCGGCTTTTCTGAACGAAACGTCCTAGACCAACAAAGTAGTATTCATGGGTTCTGCACAGCTTACCTTGTTCATATTTAGGAGGGGGTCATGTTAAAATAATTAGAACTCATCAAATAAAATAGTTAAAAATACCAGTAATCTGCTTCTTAGTTTACTGCGGGCGCCATGATTTGTAGTGATGTCATGATTCCTGCCATCACCGTATTGACTCCTGGGTATTTTTTCGTCACCATGTGGCATTAACTGAAAATTTTGAATTTCCGAAGCCATTGCATCCTTGCAGAGATGAGTCGTAACGTCCCAATCCTGTGGATTTAAAATGGAGAACGCAAAAAAGAGTGCTCTGCATTATATTCGCCTATGAAAGAGTGTTCAGTGTGTATTATTAGGCTATAAACGAGTGCTTCAGAGCGTAATATTTGCTTATGTGGCGTTTTAGTGGATTAAGGTGTTTCGTGGAGTGAAGTAAGGTTGAATTTGCCGAAGACCCACCGCCTACGTACGTGAGTTAATTTATATTCTTCCTTTGTGTTTTACGGTTCCTTTAAATACCTAACATCCTAGATTTAATTAAACTCGTAGATTAGTTTAAAATCCGAAGTTAGTTAAAAACCCTACAATCCTAGGTTAGATTAACACCCTACAAGCCTAGGTTAGTTAAATACTCAACAATCGTAGGTAAGTTTTAAAATATAAATTAGTGATTCACTCATCATGGGGTTAGGTTCTGCTAGGTTAGGTGGGCACATATTACGAAATTAGTCCTACGTTAATGACCCTAGTGTATTCGTGTTCTGCATAATTAGTAGAGTGGAAATATACAACTTTTAGTGGGGTTTTTTTTTTTTTTACCGAAAAGCCCCATAACTGTATAATTACCGTAGGGTGTTAATCTAACCTAGGATTGTAAGGATTTAATCAAATAAATGAGCGTAGGATTGTGATCTAACCTAGGATTGTAAGGATTTAATGAAGCATATTAGTGTAGGGTTGTAATCTAACCTACGAATATAGGGTTTTAATCGAATCTACGATTTCATTCTAATCTAGGATTTTTGGGTTTTAATGTAACAGTAAAACATACTGGATGTATATGAATTAACTCACCCAGGTACGCGGCGGGTACAATTCCTCTGTCCTCTGCCAATTCAACTACCATCATGATGTACTGGAAACCCAAACAGTAGTGGCCAAAACGTTGTAAAGAAACGTCTTTGATTGTTAAGGCATATTTAGAATATGTAGCCGCACAGTTGGAACGCCATATTGTAATGGAACGTGCCTTTCGTTATTTAGAATATTATTGCAGCCTCAAAAGTTAGGCGCCATCTTGTAACATTTCGCCGCTTACACTGCCGACTGTTTACTTGCCACGGCTTGCTCAAGGTAGAATACACGAGACTCAGTATCATTGGATGTTAGTTATTTATGAAAGAAAGTTCAAGTTCCAAGTTAGTTTGTTCTATATATTTATTTAACTTTTGAATCACAACAGTCCACAGATGAATTACCGGTATTCAGAGTACGAACCGTCCAGAGATAAATATGCAGGTACCAAACAGCGTCACAGTTGTTTAACTGGCCCGAAGAATAATTAATTACTGCTACCTCCCACACCGGCTGAGAAATGAAATAAAAGTCTAGTTGCAGATGTGGGGGTTACCGTCCTGCCCGAACGCGGCCTAAACTATCATTGTATTACGACGACTTTCTCTGACGACTCTGAAGAAGACGACTGCTTCTAACGGCCCTCGCCGCAGACTGTTCGAATACGACTGTTACTCGTACAAGACTTCTATAATACTCTCTCGAAGGCGCCAGCCAGATGCCTATATGCTGCCTATCGCACCCCCCTCTCCTGTGATAAGGGCCTGGCATCCGGCAGCAGCGTGAGAACTGCGCTGTCACACGCTCAACCTGACATCGATACTGCTGCGCACTTTACCGATATCGTAACTGCGTCGCAGGAAACTAAAACTGTGCTGTCAACAAAAACGACTTCGCAGTCCACAAAAACTTGTTGACGCACTCACCTCCGGATAACGAACTTCTCGTATAACAAAACGGCGCAGAAGGAACTAATCTAATTAATGTTGACACTTCAAAAGAAACACGATGTTTGAAATGAAACACTACCGGACTCCTGATAAACGAACACAGCAAACGTCCGCCCATTAAACTACAAAAGTACACGTCTGCTCGATAATCAAACGTGGGAACCTGCCACCACGGCTTACAACTGAAACCCGATAAAAATATACTGAAACTTTCCCTAGCTTCATACATACGAAAGAATTCTACACCCAAGTCCCGAAAATTTAAGTATATTGCGTCATTACAACGTTAATTCTATAAACTGGCAAACGAACATAAGCACTCTTATTCTTCAATTCTCAAATCATTATTCACCATTCTGCAATCACAAGTCTTCATACGGACGAGTTCGGACGTCGCAAACCACGTGCACACTACAATACTACGCTCACTGCGAACCACACGCTATTCCATATACCAAGCAACTAAATGCAGTTCGCGTCTGCGCAGATAACATTACATGGCTATTCAACATGGTGACCAATGTAAAAAAAAAGCGGCCAAACTACTTGTACTTCTGTCTAATTTATCTAGTACGTTCTACTTATTTTACCATTACGCCCTCCTCAATATTAAAAATGTAAGCTGTGCAGAACCCATTTATGTTACTTTTGTNCTCCTCAATATTAAAAATGTAAGCTGTGCAGAACCCATTTATGTTACTTTTGTGTGTCTACAACGTTCCCTTCAGAAAAGCAGCTACTCTGAATAATAACAGTTATAATGTATGTTGTACATTACAATGTACATTATTATTATTTGTGTACTACCCAATTGAGCAAATACTTGCCTTA